>JASGAU010344047.1:0-13181 GCA_030220045.1 Australoheros facetus
ATGGCTGTCAATTAATACTTGCTTTATGCAAATGTATGTTTATTACTGTTGCCGCAATCCAAAACAATGACAAACACTGTCCAGATCATTCTCCAGAAAAACCTCAAAGGTACTGCATGCTCATAAATATGCCAAAAGTACACCTAAGCATATACTTGCACACAATGTAATTGTGTCTGACCTAACATGGACAAAAATTAAGAGTCACAAAAAACATCCCCTTCTACGTGGGATCAAAACAAGTAGACACAACAACGCAAATTAAAAAACACGTTTTCCAGATGTCTCCACTGATAGCTATCCAGCACAGCTATTCTGCAGTGACATGCCATCCCATCTGGTTGGCACTTAGTGGGACCATCTTTTGTTTTTCAGCAGGACAATGATCCCTAACACACCTCCAGGCTATGTAAGGGCTATTTGACCAAGAAAGAGGGTGATCCACAATCACCTGAGATGGTTTGGGATGAGTTGGACCACAGAGTGAAGGCAAAGCAGCCAACAAGTACTCAGCACCTCTGGGAACTCCTTCAAGACTATTGGAAAACCATTTCAGGTGATGACCTCATGAAGCTGACTGAGAGAATGCCAAGAGTGTGCAAAGCTGTGATCAAAGCAAAAGGAGCCGACTTTGAAGAATCAAAATCTAAAACATATTTTGGTTTGTTTACTACATGATTCCTTATGTGTTCCTTCATAGTCTGGATGACTTCAGTATTCATTTCCAATGTAGGGAAAATAAAAAAAATGTAAACACTGAATGAGAAGGTGTGTCCAAACTTTTAACTGGAACGTGAATTTAACTTGTTTTTCTTAAAACAAAATAACTTTGAGAAACAACAGGCCCAAAAAAATCTCTGTCCTTCAGTTGCAGCTGCAAACACAAATGTGATTAAATCAAATGCCGTTTTTAGTTCTATGAACTGATGTGTGCTTACAGGAGAAGGTGAAGCTGGGAGAATGGGGTTCAGGGTTATCTTTGGCTACCGGGGTCCTCAGGTGCCCCAAGAACTTCTTTCACTGAGCTCAGGCCTGACTCGTCAGATATGTGTTTCACACTTCTGAGTCCATCAGAGACACCAAGTCTGGTTCAGGTCAGGTTCCTTGCCATGAGCGGTTAAACTCGGCTCCCTCCAGTGGCTCCATCATTCACACAAGTTGCACATTTCAACTCTATCCATACCCCCTGAGGAGTCTTTTAGGCAAAGCAACATACTGTAGTTTCCAGTCTGTTCAGTGAGGTTTACAGTGAAATGCTGCATGTACACATCTAAACTTTTCCATTTGGAGCTGAACTATGTTGAACTTTGTGGTTGCAAATGTGATTTCTCTGTGTGACCTCGGCTCCCATTTGTAAGATTTTTTGAAATCTTTTAACATAGTCTTTCATTTTTTTGTACTGATTATTCAACCACGAGAGTTTTATGTTCATTAAAGACCTTGCAGTGTTTATAAGGGCTCTCAAAAAATCAGATTCATGAAAGGGAAACAATCCGAACTAAGAGAAATTAGAGAGTTACTGTGAGAAACTTGTGATGGTGGTAGATAGATATATGAGACTGACGCCTCATACATATGTGTGTGTGTTTATGCGTGTGCACGTGTGTGTGTGTGTCATGAGTCTGAGCTACACCATATTTTTGTTATTGACTCAATCAATCACAGACCATCATGACAGCAGCTCTGTGTGTACTCTTCATGTCTCTTCAAATCTGTTCAAGTGGTGATTGACTTTAATTACTAACAGTGATGTGAAGAGCACAATAATATTCCCTCATTCCCTCCACTACTGCTTCTTATTCTTCTTCTTCTTTACTCATCATCCATTTATATAACAGTTCATAACCCCACTGTGTGTGTGTGGAGGGCACTGATTTACCATCAGATGCAATTAGAATAAGAAAATGTCTGTCCTCTTTGTCGTCAGTCTGTGGGCAAGATTGATTAATTTTTTTCACAGGTCCAGCCATGAGCAGCATCGTGTCACTGAACAGCAGGGATCTCACTGGCTGGCTGGATGAGAGGGTTAACATTTGAAGAACCTATCAATCTCTCTGCATCAGTCATCCATATTGATCATTTGCTGTATGTGAAGATTGTTTTAATAATGATTTGGCAGCTTGCACTCTTTGTGTTTGTGACATGATGAAGTAGTAACTGTTCACTAGTTTAATATAATTGTTTTATGGAATTTAACTTAACTTAATTTTTTTAAATTGTGCGTTGATGTTATAATTTTCTCTTTTTTTACTGGGCGTAATATGTTGTATCATAACTGTGTCTCAGCTGAGACAAGGGCACTGCAGCGTGAACATTTATTTTAATTATAAACTGTACTGCTGACTTTTTATAAAATTTGTATTTTCTCACACCAACCCTCTGCATGTCCTCTTTCACTACATCCATGAACCTCGTCTGAGGTCTTCCTCTTTTTCTCCTGCCTGGCAGCTCCATCTTCATCCTTTGTCCAGTATATCCACCATGCCTCCTCTGCACATGTACAAACCATCTCAGCCTTGCCTCACTTTGTCTCCAAACTGCTCACCCTGAGCTGTTCCTCTGATGTGTCATTCCTAATCCTGCTCACTCCAAATGAAAATCTTAACATTAGCCACCTTCAGCTGAGCCTCCTGTCTTTAACCCAAACCTACTTCATATCAGGTCTCTTGTAAACCTTCTCATCTGATTTTTGTCTTGCTGTCCTGCACCACCCTCACATACTTCTCTGCCACACCTGACTTCCTCATGCAGTCCCACAGTTCCTCTCTTGGCACCTTATCACATGCTTTCTCTGGATCCACAAAGACACAGTGAAGCTCCTCCTGACCTTCTCTATCAACACACTCGAAGCACACATCATATCTGCAGTGCTCTTTCTCGGCATGAAGTCATTTTGCTGCTCTCTTCTAGCTTCAACAACTCTTTCCCAAATCTTCATGGTATGGTTCATCAGCTTTATCCCTCTGTAGTTACTACAGCTCTGCACATCACCCGTGTTCTTGAAAATCAGTACCAATACACTTCTCCATTCCTCAGGCATCCTCCTACTCTCCAAGTGTTAAACAATGTTGTTTAAAAGTCCACTGTCCTATCTCCTAGACATCTCCATACATATGTCATCTGGACCAACCGTCTTTCCACTCTTCATCCTCTTCATTGCTTCACTAACTGTCCTCCATCTCTCATCCTCTCTCTCATCTCTTCCCATCTCCTCATCACACTCGCTTCACTCATTAGTACATTTCCATCTCTATCTTTAATCCCCCTAAGCTGCTGCACATCCCTTCCAGCTCGAGCTCCCTGCCTAGCCAACCGATACAAGTCCATTTCACTATAAACCTTTTCCTTTGCCACCTCTCTTTGCTATGTTTCTGCCCTCCCCATATTTCTGTCTTCTGTCTTCATCTCCCTGACTATCTTGCTTTTTCTTTGTTAACCTCTCCCTTTGAATACTTTTCTGTCCATCCTCATTCCACCAGCAGGTCTCCTTGTCCTCTTTTCTCTGTCCAGAGGAAACACCAAACACCTTCCTAGCAGTTTCCCTCAGCACTATAACTGTACTTTCCCAGCCATCTGGAAAATCTTCACAACCACCTAGAGTCTGTCTCCTCCCTGAACTCTGCATACAATCATTCCTTCTTCAGCTTCCACCATTTAATCCTTGACTCTGCCTTCACTCACTTCGTCTTCCTGACTTCCAAAGTTATCCTGTGCTGTTCAGCCAGCTTCTCCCCTTACACCATAATGATAACTGTATTTTGTACTCTGATTCAGCCACGTGGAAACCAGTTATTGTTCAAAGATTATAAAAAAGTAGATAAAAACGATGTTGAATTTCATTGAAGATTTGCAAAGATAAGGACAGAATTAAGATTCAATAAAATGGTGACCCATGTTTTCCAGCTCCTCTTGAGTGAGCCACAGACAATCTAAGACCAGATCTGAAATAAAATTACTTCAGCATGTTCTGGAAGAAACAATGTCAAAGAGACAGAAAGCAACACAAATATCATTAAACTTCATTAAAAAGAATGAAAAAGGAAAAAAGGCATGTCATTTCACAGCCATGCAGATGATTCCCATATTTACCTGGTACTGAAATGTAAAACAATCCTCCTTTGATGTCCCAATAACTGGACTGCTGAAAGATATTGAAACTTTTTTTTAAATTATTTTAAAAGAGTAAATAACAAAAGTTATTTTTTTAGAAGCCCTGACTTTGGTTCTCGGTGGCAACCTTGGCTCCTTGAAGGATCTACACAAAACCGTTCTGTAAAGAACCAGGGAGCGATCTTTGCCAACGCTTTTACTTTTGATAAATACTGTTGTCCAAGCTAACTTCTTTCGTCCTGGGTACTTGTAGACATGAAGGTGTTTCTCTCTTTCAGAGAGTAACATGCCATATAAGCTTTGAAAAGCTTATTCATATGTTTATTTCATCTTGGATTGACTATTGTAGCAGCCTTTGTTCATATGTCAGATGAAGAAGACCACATTTTGCTTATGTTGGCTTCCTTGTATTTGCTCCCAGTCAGTGTTTTCGTTTGTTGTTGTTTTTAAGTCATGGCATTGGATGTCTTTTTTGCATGTGGTTTAATTTTTTTTTCACTTGACAAATACAAGTAGGTATTCAATGACCACAAAAACAAAAACAAAAAATGCAAACAGCTATGAATTTATCCAAAGCTCCTTCAAGAATGGTCAACGATACACTTTTAAGTTCAGTCTCAAATACTTGTGCTGCTCAGTCAAATCTCATAAATATACACATTGTTTCACTTCACTTATTCACAGCTTTCTAATAATATAAATGTATCAACCTTGAGGTGGAGTCACACAAAAAAACCACACAAAGATCCACAAAGTTCTACACAAAAAATTAGCAGAAATCCATTCATTTGTCATCATTGTGTTCTCTTCCAGTGTTTTGCTGCTGGGTAGATGGGGGGNACAGACTGCCCCTGCGCTCAGGGGCCTGTTGTTTCATAATGTGTTCATGGTGTAGGTGTAATAAGCTGCAGCACGAGCCCACACCATTTCGGCCTGAAGAAAAATGTCCATATTATGTTTTATCACCCATTGTTGCAGTACTGTTCTGTTGAAAGTAAATACATAAGTGTAAATACATACAAACCAAAGCAATGTTTATTTTATTTCACCATTTAGCTGGAGGGGGAAAAAATCGGAATCTAAAAGTGTAAAGATTGTTTGCATAAAGCATGTAAAACATCCCATAATCTGTGACTGGTTTTTAAAAGGTTTAATCTGCTTTATTTATAATTAAATTTCTTCCAAAATGAGCCCTATTATTATGATGGAAATGTTTACATTTTTATCCTGGGTGAGCTCTGAGTTTGATCATCATTTCTGGAAGAGCAGCTGGTAATATTTGGAGGCTGATATTAACTTTAATATATCATGCATTCGACATGAAAACAGAAAACGTCTGTAATGAAGACAACCACACGTCCAGTGGACAGCGTGTGTGCGTATGCTAAAAGCAGCTGTTAGCTTTGCACATCATCACATGTTAATCAGCTTCTGTTAGCAATGTTGCCTCTTTAAATATGCATGCAGCAGCAGCAATGCAGCATCTTTAATTAAACAAGAGTAATCTGCTGCTATTCCAGCATGAATTCTTCATGATCGTTCTGTTGCCAATTAACACTATGTGTCACTCACGCAGACTCCGACAAGTCTCGGGCTAATGTGTGAGGTTCTCCGGCAATAACTTTTATTTTTCATGAGGATAATTATCATCACTTTTCCATGGTAGAGGGGAGGCGGAGGATTGATGTTGGTGTGTGTGTGAGAAGAGGCTGCAGCAGTAGCTGTAGTTTTGGTCTGACAGCAGGAAGCATTTCAGCACCTTTTTTTAACCTTGCACCTTTTAGCTTTTACACCTGTAAGCAGCATCACGGTGTTTGGATTCACTATAAAAACTAATCAGGTAATGGCACGGAAGTTATCGGCTATATTTTCTAAAAAAGTAACTCCAAAGAAATAAGTGTTGTAGTTATTTTTGGGCATATTTCTACCTGATTTGACAAACCTCTGGCTAATGTAGCTTTCCATGTACACGTTAAAGAATAACTGTAAAAAGCTTTAACTGAAGAAAGCCCTTGTACCATTAACTGTATAAGCATGAGTGAATTCATTTATCCACATTGAAAATACATTACTTGATCAAAAACCACTGCACGCTACTGTTTCCCTTCACTTCTTATCATCCAGATTTAACAGAAATACACAAAAGCAGCAGGTCTTCATCAGCTTGCTCGATAAGTTGCTGATGAGTGTGTGACAAGAATGCCATTTCAGCCATTTTTTTTTGTTTGTTTGCTTATTTGTTTTTGTTTTTTTCTCATATGTTACTACTTAAAATAGTGAAGTTACCCAGAAAATTATGCAGCATATGGGAAACTTGTAAGAGTGGCCAGAAAAAGTAATGCTATGATGGACTTCATGATTTAAAGGTATGGAAAAGATGTATGTTTTACTTTCATTTTATGTAAATTTTTAAACATGCTCTCTGATACAAGCGTATTCAAGTCATGATGAATTATAAACTAAACTAAAAGTCCCAAAATATTTGGATTTTTAGTTTAAACATAATAGCTTCATAAATGCTCATTCAGACAGGCTCAGTCAGTTACTGAGCAGATCATTTTACCTATACTGAGGCAAGACTTGCATGCAGAGAAAAGGCGGCAATCAAATCTCTGTAATATTTGACATACACATGCAAACACATCTGTGAACAATATGATAATACAAAGTGACCACTGAGTGACAGTCAAGCTTTGCTAAAATAAACTGCACAGTTTAGTGTTCAAAAGCTTAATGAACTCACACTGCAGCAACGCATGTATGAAGACCGGTTCCATCAATTCACCACCGCAGATCTTTGTTGCTTTCTGGTATCAGATTGCTGTCAACAACCAGAGCATTCAAGGCTCTTCCACACAATGGTTAAAGGTCGCCTTATTTTAATAATGATCTATACATTTCCTCCTGTACTGTCTGCTATTTAGGAGCCAATTCTTCTTCTTCTTGTGTGTCTGCTGCCTCGTGTATAAGCCAAAGAAATCATTTATTTTACCGCAGCACCAACTTCTAAACTGAAAAAGGATTAATTGTTGGAATTACCTACAGCCATCAATTAGAACTCCTTTCTTTTATTTCTGAAATTACGTCCCACCTGCAGCTCTTGTGTCAGCTCCAGCTGTATGTGGAGGGAGCATCTCTGTGAATACTTTTCCTTTCTGCACAAGGCAAAGATTTCTGATCCAAGAAAAGAGTAGCTGCTGATAATGACATTAATGATAGTTCAGTTACTTTCTGACAAAAAATTAATAATAATAATAATAATAATAATCAGAGCGCTTGTTTTAAATTTAAGAGATTTTTCTTTGTTTTTTTCCTTCTGGCTGTGTTTCCTGTTATCTGCTCCAACTGAGTCAGATGATCCCCGTGTTCATCCGCTTTGTCACACCTGCTGAATCAATGTTAATGTGCTCTATGAAATGTTAACTCGCTGCCAGTGCTGTTTTTCCTGATTAAATATTGAAATATAATATTGTTTCTTTTGAGAAGTCTATTCTGAATGAAGGAATAATAATAATAATCATAATAATAATAATAACCATCACCATCATCTTAAAAAATATAATAAGAAGGAAAATAAAGGTTCTCTGTCCCAGCAGTTATATTCTACATCAAGCAGTATCAACATTAAGTAGCACTTGCAGTTGCTTACATAGAGATTTTTTGTTATGGGCTTCTCACACCCATAGAACAATTTTAAAGCTTCATTCAAGAACAATGGAAATTTAAATTTAAAAACCAGCCAATAACGAACAATGAGGTACAGATACTGTGGCTGAGGAGAGGATGGTGTTGGGATCAAAAGATGAAGGCTAGAGGTGGCATCACAACTTGCTTCTGCTGTCACAGCTTTCACTTTCAGTCCTTCAGAACACTGAACTTTTGGCATTTATTGGTGCCTTACCTTGCAAGTAAATTTGTTTCTCAGAAGCAGAGACTGCAGAGGAAAGGACAGACCATTAACATCCAATAATAGAAGCCTTAGAAACCAGAATGAACAACCTTTATTCCTGTGCAACAAGTCAAATCATTCACCCTTCAAAGTTAGATCTAATCTGGGCTGTCAAAACATTTTCAAACTCACTTTGGGAGCCCCTCCTCGACCAAACTGCAGCCGCCTGCAGTCTCCTAACCATCATCCTAAAGCATCCTCTAACAACAATAAAGCGTTCTTCTTTTCTTTTCAGCTCTAACTCATCAGACCATGCAGAAGAACAAATGTTATGACCTCATCCATAAGTGATTCTGGGCTTTGCTTCAAAATTCTTAATAAAGCTTTACTACCTGTGAGCAGGTGAGCCACAGTTCACAGAGAAGCCGATAATGTCCTCCCTGAAAAGATTTGCTCACAGATGTTTTATTCCACAGGGAAAATACAACCCTACCTTTTAAACCACCTAAAACTTTTTGAAATTTTTTATTATTTATTACTAACTTCGAAAATAATGAGCTGTGTTTCTAAGGCAAGACCATAGAAATAAAGCATCTCAGAAGCTTATTCTGCCCTGCTGTCTAGTTCGAAAGCTTCATTCAGCTTTGTTCTTTTGTCAGGACACCTCTGAGTAGATGCTAATACAAACCAGTCTTTTCCTGCAGCAGTTATGCATTACAGACATTTAACAGGCTGACAATTATTATGAGGTATTCACAGAAAATGGAGTGCATTTTTCAGCAAGCTTTGCACTCACTGCTATTGCTCATCAACTATGCATTTGAAAAACAGCACAATGGTCATTTTTTGACAGGTGTAAATATTCAGCAGATATGATGGAGCAGCTTCAGTGAGTTTTTAGATGTAGACATGCACCATCCTGCAGACCTTCTGCTGCTCTTTGCAGCATGAAATCAGATCACCGTTTCTCATAGATTAATGGAAAAGGGCCATTATTGCTTGATTCTTTATTAGAGTGACACATTTTTTGTTGTGCTCTTCCCTGTACCCTGTACTTTCTTCAGGGTGGATCTAACATTAATGACTCTGACACTTAGTGAATAAACTCTCATATGATGTGAGAATATAATCAAACTGTTTGTTGGAGCAAAAATTTTATTTTTATTTTAGGACACTTGAATCAAACATTAGCTGGCATGTTAGCTTATTACCAGCTGTTGTTTAGCCAGCTCCTGTCAGCTGTCAGAGACAGAGGGTCGCAGGCCTGATCTGCTGATGATAAGAAATTGTGACGATATCGGGAATAAATAAGCATCTTTTTGTATGTTTGTGTGTGTTAGAGCCCTGGGTTCAGTTTAGGAGATGAAGACTGAGGTGAGGGGGAAGAGGATGAGGTGGAGATGAGGGAGAAGAGCGAGCAGTGGTGGAGGAGGCAGGTGAAGAAGAGGAGGAGAAGAGATTATGAAAAGAGATAATAAGAAATATATTGTGAAATGTACAGCTGTTAAATGCTCCTATATAGCTTACTACTAGCGATCTGTAAATTTAACCTAACTTATAGTTGACACTTTACAGCAGGAGTTGCTTTTTGGCCAGCAAGTTGAAAACGGTTCTCTGCTTCCTAATTAGAAACCCTGGCAATTGTTCTCTCTTTATTACCTACTTTACTGCTTGTATTGTTTTAAATAGACTTTTTCCTTTCTATGTAGGATTCTTCCAATCACTTTTTCCTAGCTTACTCCTCATGCATCTTCTTTGATTGTTGTTTCCTAACCAGGAATGTTCTTTTTATGTTGCTCCCCAAATAGGATCCTTCTCTTCTCTCTTGTTTTCCATCTAGGAAACCTTCTTTCATGATTCTCAGCAAGAAAAAGCACCACTTCCTAAACTAGAACACCTGCTCCTCCCTGTTCACTAATAGGACTCCTGTATTCTAATATCTTCACTAGAAAGCCTCCTCTTCCTTTGATCCCTAACAAGGAAGCTAGTGAAATTACACAAATATACATATATTAAATTTTTTTTTTATATTTGTATTAAAAACTATGTTAAAATGAGTGATGGCTACATTCAGTGCTTCCTGTTTCACTCTGGTCACTGACTCTCGGCAGTGTGTACCTGGAGGAGCAGAGCAAATATACGTGGTTTAAGGTGCTCTCTGACTCCTCTGCCTCCTGTGGTCACTCTGTGGGTCAGCAGGCATGCAAGAATGCTGGGAAGTGATGAGAAGGCGAGCTGGTGGAGGTGAAGAATGGTTTTCTTAGTACTGACTCTCTGTGAAGTCAGTTCAGTGACAGCGGAACAGACGGACTGCCAATCAGATCACTGAAATAAACCATTTGGGTGTTTTGGTGAAGCAGTAAATTCCACCCACATCCGTCTGAACGGCTCCAAAATCCTCCTCTGCTGTAGTTTTGTGCCCTCTCACCTATGAAGCAGCTGTATTTCTGTGAATCCCAGCTTGTCCATTTCCAATGAGGGTCAGCTGTGAGGGAGGAGGACGCGAAGAGCAGCAGCAGCAGCGCGGTAATCTCGCAGCTTTCCTGACCGCATCTCAGGCAACAATCCTGTTTTCTTCCTATCCTGCTGAGCGATATGAGGAGCAGTGGCTTTAACCCTGTGTGGGAGGATGAGGAGAGGAAGCACATCTAATTATTTATCCATTCAGAGGCGAGATGCAGGAACACGCAGCGGCTGTGCTGGACGCTCCCCTGGCCCCGCCTCCTCAGTTGAGATCACCTCAGTAATGGAAGCTTCATCTTTAAAAACTCTCCCTTTATCAGAGGATCTGTGGCCTTGCAGCTCAGCACATTCAGAGACCAAAGGTCAAACACTGTAAATGTGAGCGAGGTGTCCCATGTAACCCATTACCCAGACTAATGTGTGTGTGTGTTTTTCTATCGACCTGCAAAAACTGAGCGCCTCACCCTGACACCGGCTGCTCTCATTAGAGCAACAGACAACAAACAGCTGGCAGCTCGGTGCACCCCGAGGCTAAAGGTTAGCTTGCACAGCTACCCTTCAGCCCAGGATCCATCACCACCTCCTCACCTCCTTCCCTCATTCTGCATGATATCCATCTTTCTTTCCTTTCCTCCGTTAGTTACAATGAAACCTGGACTGAAATGAGTATCGGCATTTTCTCGTTCTCCCCATTTCAGAAAAAAGAAAAATCATTCAACAAGACATGTTTAAGTTTTATCTTCTGGAAAGATAACACCATCTTTCACCAACAATATATGAACATTATATGAACGCACACGTTTATTTTTTCATAAATAAAAAATGTAAACATTCATATATTCCATATTCATTAAAGTGAAATATTTTAAGACTTTCTTATGATTGTTGCTTATAGCCTATGAAAATCAGAAATCCAGTACGTCAACCTGTTATTAATATATTATTATTATACTCTAAGATTAATCAAAAAGGACTGACAACACGAAAATGTCCAGCATCTGCAAAATATATTAATTCTTGGTGAGAGTTAGGGCTCGAGCAGGTGACCCTGGACCATCCCTTAAGCAACAGGCCTAGGCTGCTGGGGGCATCCCATGATGCACTGCGTGTTTCTTCACTTACCTCTTTTCATGCTCTCTGTGTTCATACCTCATCTGCATTTAATCTGCATTAGTTATTATTAACCTCTGTCTCTCTTCCACAGCATGTCTTTTGTCCTGTCTCTCTCCCCCCTCACAGCAAATGACCCCCCCCTCCCTGAGCCTGGTTCTGCTGGAGGTTTCTTCCTGTTAAAAGCGAGTTTTTCCTTCCCACTGTCACCAAGTGCTGCTCATAGGGGGTCATGTCATTGTTGGGGTTTTTTTCTAATACTGTAGAGCAAAGTTACAATAGTTTTGGATTTTACATTATATTTTAGTTTTATTTAGTTTTAACTTTTTGTTTCTAATTCAGTTAGTTTTAATTAGTGTTCAGAGTGGCTTTGCTCAATTTTATTAGTTTTTATTTTTTGTTTAATGCATAGTTTTAGTTGTCATTATTATTAGTTTTTTTTTTTTTTTCATACTTACATACTGTCAGGTGCAAGATTCAAAGTGGAACAAATGTATCAGTGCATCTTCCTGCTAGTATTAACGTGCCAGCGGTTATTTTTTCAGTTAAAACAGTTCATCGTGGTCGTCACCTTTCTGCACGGCTGTGATGCTGGTTCTCTGTCGGAGCTGCTCGGTTAGATACTCACTAATTAGACTTCTGCGCTGGGTCTTTGCAGAGTGCAACCTACCAGCATTTATGCTTGTGTGAGCTGCATTATTTGTGTTAATTACCTTGTGGTCGTGTGCCGGTGTTTTATGCGGTTCCCGCTGATAGAAACAAAAACTGCTGGGACTTTTTCCCTCCTTGGTCCTCGCTGTTTGTGATCTTTTTTTTCCCACTTTGTTCATTCCCTCACGTCCATTCCGATAGTTTCAGCAGTCTCTCGCCAGCAATTTGCTGACATTTGTGAGTCCTTATATTGATGCTTTGATTATTATTCCTGATTGTTATTCTCTCACTGATAAATTTAAAAACTGTGGCAAAAAGTAGCCGGAAATTAACAAGAGGACTAAACTGTGCTGAACACCCAACGTGTAGTTACATTTCTCGAGAGGTGCAGGTCAGGTTAGGTCGTAGGTTACTGCGTAGGGTTCAGAAGGGTTTCCGTAGCCGTCTTGTGCACAGTTCTCAGGTGGACTTTGAGGTTGGTGGTTCTCCCCTTGAGAAGTGTTCCACACATTTTGCCATCATCCACAACAAGACACTCGCTTCTATCTGTCTCGCTATCGTACTCAAAGAAATCCCATATGGGACTCTGCTGCTTTCTCCCAACTTTGACTGCTCCCATTATTTTGCAGACCTGCGCAGTGAGCACAGACGCACACACAGTGAGGCACTCCCTGCTGAAACTGCTAGAGCAGAAAAAATGATTTCATATCAATCCACAAGAATTTTGAATAAACTGACAAACAGGAAAACAAAAAAAACACACAATACAGTTTCAGTAGGTATTCCTTTTAATTATCTCTGTGTAGATTCTCAGTCATCCAGGTCATGGTAGTCTCTGGAGCTTGAAAAAAGGCGACTGGACTTCTTTTTGTGTCTTGAAGACGTTTCACCTCTCATCCGAAAGGCTTCTTCAGTTCTCAACCAAATGGTGGAGAGACCCAGGTATTTAAACCCCTGT
>JASGAU010344048.1:0-26195 GCA_030220045.1 Australoheros facetus
GGGCAGAGACACACCACACAGTGAGTCCACACAGATCAAACACAGAGGGAGCGTCTCCTGCAAAGTTTGCTCAGAGACCAGAAAGAGCAAGAGGAAGTTGCGCTTTACATAAAGGCTACATGCAGAAATGGTGAAGAAAAGTAATTCATTTTACACATTTTTGTAACTACAATCTGAGGAGCCATTTGGGAGCCGCGCCAAAAGAGCCGGCTCTCTGAAAAGAGCCGAACTTCCCATCACTATTGACTAGAACTAGGCATGAGCACACACAGCAGGGAAATTACTGACAAGGACACAACAACAGACAGAGGAAAACTCAGGGCTTAGATACAAAATGGATAATGAGTGGAGTGGAGGCAGCTGGGAACACAGGTGAACAAAATGACACTAACACAATGACAAGTGAGAGAAGGAAAGCAAAACTGAACACAACACACAGGGAACAGAAGACTGACAAAATAAAACAGGAAGCAAGACAACAAGGAAACACGGACTTGACACATCACACTGGGAAACACTGGGGAACTAGTGATCAAAACATAACTAAATACCGAGAACATGACTCAAATAACAAAAGTAAGACCTGAAAATACAAACTGTAGACCTATAACAAACTAAGGCAAAAGCAAGCCAAGAAACACAACACAGAGAAAATTAAACAATAACCGAACTTTGATGACAAAAACACAAAACACTGGGCAAAAGGCTCAGGACCATGACAGCTTGTCCTCATATAGTTACAATAGAGAATCAGGAATTACCTGGCTTGTGCCATAGCTGTGAGGTCAGAGTGCCCCTTAGACCTCCAATATAATAACTTGTTTAAACTTTCATTTTATTTATTTTTGGTTAGTTTAGTTTAGTTTAGTTTAAGTCAAATAAGACAATAAGATAATGCATGTCTAGAAATTAAAATTACACTGGATCACTTGTGACAACAACCAAAGCACTATCCCTTATTGATCTGTACCCATGCCCCTCTGTGCTCATTTTGATACCGGGCTGGTGGCTATTGTAGTGCAAGCACAGAAGTAATTGAGTGGAAGAGTGGGGAGGTAATTAAAGAGCACACGCTTAGCTAGATGCCACAAAGCACAAATGTGAATAGATGAGGGAGGGAGAATAGAATCATCTTCAGCACCACTTTCTTCAGTCAGGGCGTAGAACCCCACCTCCAGCACAGCAGAGGCACCAGAGCCTGAAACAAGACTGACTGCTTTGGATTGGAATATTTGTAGATGCTACAAAGATGTGTAGGACTGTGCGACGTTACAAACATAGTGTGCTGCTACTAGACTGATGTGAATCTATAATGTCGCAAGTCCTGTTCAGCCCAAACATCTGTCCAAACTTAAGAAAAGCAAAATGATTTATTTTACAGTTTATGATTTAAAATATGTCATGTCTCAACCTTTGTCACGACACATTCTCATCATTTCTTGGTCATATCTCTCCTGGACATTCTGTGGAGAACAAAGTCACTGATAAGTTGATTTGGCTGCAGTTATTACCATGACTACGGTGGCCCTGAGAGGTCAAACACACTGCAACTTAAGAAAAAACAGCAGATAGAAAAACACAGCAAAAACACACAAAATGCAACAGATGTTGAATAAAACACAGTAAAAGTATAAAAAAAAAACAAAATCTCACAAAACACAATGGAAGTGTTTGTGGGGAGATAATAATATGACAAACAGCTGTGGAAGTGACACAGAGACACACTAAAAGAAGATTCACTGGTGTTGGAAGAGAGAAAAAAATGCAAAGTAATGAGTGTTTTAATCACAGTTCAATTAATTCTGTACATCTCTGCAGCTATTCTGTGACATTATTGTCTACCCAAAAAGACTTCTGTTGTATCATGAGGTTTTTGTTTGTTTTTTGGTGAGCTTTTGCAACATTTTTTCCCCTATTTTCATTGTGTTTTATTCAGCTTCTGTTGTCAGGAAGGAAAACAGTCCAAAGTTTTCCATGAGCTGAACTTTCTAAATGGCTAAATTTAAGTGTTAGTGGTGGAAAAGTACTACTTGCATTAACATTAAATTTACATTTTAAGATGTCATCTTATTCTTCTGGAGATGTCGTAGCTCTTTTCAACTTCTTTTCAAAAAGAAACAGTCACTTTTAACTCAGTTCCCACACCCACAGTGACATTCTTGTAACTCGCTCCTCTAGATTTAACACAATGTTCTGTCAGTTTTAAATATGCTGTGTGCACACTGCAAACTAAAGACACTGCTTATGTTCCATGTCTTTGATTTTTGCATTTTTTTTTCCAGGGGTAGAGGCAGGGACGGGGGCAGAGATGGGGGCATGTCAAACGATTTTGGTGCTGTATTGTAATTCTATGGGCTCCTCTCCAGGGAGTCGCTGTGCTTCATGCTGTCGCTTCACCTCAGCAGACAGAATGGCTTAGCATCTGCTCCTAGATGGAAGGGGGGGTTTACAATGGTGGCCTTTTATAAAGTGATGGGGGAAGGAGCATCTTTATGTGTGTGACAAGATCTAATTGTAAAGACTGCTGATGTAAGGAGCAAGTGCTGAACAGACCACTCCCCAGATATGGCAATTACAACCATGTTGCTCTGTCTGTTTCACATGATACTGAGTATGGTAAATGGACTAGTTCTTACATAGTGCTTTTCTACTCATTCTGAGCACTCATACAACACGTTTACATTTACCCATGCATACGAGCACTTCCATATTAACTAACAGTCACACACATTCACACTGCGACGGTTGCGTCGGAGAGCAACTTGGGGTTAAGTATCTTGCCCAAGGACACATTGGCATGTAGCCTGGAGTAGCCAGGAATTGAACCGCTGACCTTCCGATCAGTAGGTGATCTACGCTACCTACTGAGCTACAGCCACCCCAAGGAGTATGCTTGTCCTTTTACTAAAATACATTTAAATATATTTTAAGCAGACATTTTAATGTGACCCAGTTTGAAGGAAAGCACTAACGTGACTGTTGCGTGTGAATTAGTACCATATAAATAAATCTGAATTGAACTAAAATGAAGTGAAATGAATGGTAGACTTATTGATCAATATTCAGAAAATACAACAATGTTAAAAGCTAATGATGTGCTATGTGTGCCTGTGTAAACTGGATCTGTACTACAAACACTATCACCACATACCCAAAATAGCATTTATTTGAAGGCATTGTTCATTTACCTACAATTTTGTTCCTTGCACTTCTCTTTATAAACAGAAATATTTGAAGGAATTTTGAAAACAAATACATATTTACCAAAAAGGAAAATGCAAATGCACCATAAAATAGTTTTTTGTTTAATACACTGGTACAATTCTTACACTGAGCCTTTGCATCCATAGATTTGCTTGATCTTGTATGCCCAATGCTGCTTGATAAAACTGCTTGTTGTCATTATTGCTGTAATTGCTTTAATTCACTTAGAACTGCAAACAGAGACCTGGGTCAGAGGTCTCTGTTGTGTGGGTGCTTAGTTGCTTGTTTTCACCTGCATCCAAACATCATGTAGTGCAGCAATAATTCTGGTCTTCCCTCTTACCTGATGGGAAAAAAGAAAAAAGACAGAATCAGCATGTTTGCATTATTCCTTGATGGATGTAAATAGTCCTGAGTGTAATTCTCATCCTCTAGCTCTAGTGGCGTTCCTGTTGCCTGCCTCAAAATTCTGAGTAATGTCTAAGTAATCACGGAATCTTGTTTCACATGCAATTGTGTGAATGTACGCCTATTGCAGCTTGTTATATAACAGATAGTGTCCAAATACATGTGGGATTGCATCTGAGATCCTACCAGCACGCCACACCAGCTGTCAAATGCAAGATTGCTTTGAAATTTCATCAGAAAGACAAAATAGGGCCTCGGTTAACAGCCTTGTCAATCATTTTAGGTAACTCTAGCTACACACTCTGTCTCTCTTGAACTGTTTCTGTTTCCAGTCGTTCAGTGATAATGGATGCGCTGGTTTCATGGTACGGGGACCCTTGGTTACTGATGGTGGAGCTCTGCCAGGAGCAGCAGCTTTCAGAGCTGTGATTGGAGCAGGCTGCTCTCTGCTGCTCACATTGGCTTCTTCTAGTATACACTCGTCTCATTACATACAAAACTCCACCCACCTTTTCAAAGAAGGGGGAGCCAAAGGCAGCATCATAGGCTGTGTTATCCCTATTTGTTGTCGTGCAGGCTGGGTTTTTTTTTTTTTTTTTTTTACTTTAGCCTGGCTACATTGTTTCTAAGCAGTAGTAGTGTTATTGTCATTTGCGTTGATACCCAGGAAATAGATCAGTGCTTAGAACTGATTAAAAATATTAAAGCTTTTGAATACTGTTGGATGTCGAAGTAAGAAATAGCTGGATATTTATTAGGTGTTTGTTCATAAATCATGGCATGAAGACTGACCGTTATCTGTTTTCTTTACTGTAATACTCACTGTCACTGATATTAAAAACAGAAGGCTTAATGCAGCAGCCTGGGTTGAAGTCTGACCCAGAGCCCCTTGCGGCATTAAGTTTGAATTATGAAGGTAAAAAAAATTACTTAATAAATGATCATTTTTCAGACATCTTTATTTAACTCAGTCAAAGCCATGTGAGTCAATGTTGGGAGTAATTACAAATAAATAAATACAATTTAAAATAAATTAAGTGATTCGCTTGGTGGTTTTATGTCTTCATCCATCCACTTAGAAAAATAAGGATTTTCTCACGTCTGCAACCTGAACAGAAGCGTGTTTTGCATATCGCGCCTTTTCTGTCTGTCTGTCAGACAACACTGAGGGCAAAGGTGCACAACTCCATTCTGGTACCTAAACACATTGTTAAAAGCCGCTGGATAACGCTGATGAATTACCACTTTCTCTAACTGATGCCTCTAAGGAATAGTGCGCGCTAACACTTTGCTTTCAAACAGGATTTTCTATTTTGCTGGATGATCTGAAGTGAGTGGGTGAGTGATTCTCTGCATCACACGAGCGGCTCACAGAGATTTTGTTGACATTTTTCACATTCAGCGCCATTTGCAGGCAGGTACACCTACCGCCCCTTTTATTGTCCACACTATCAGTGCTTGGTTTTTAATGTGGGAAAAAATCGCCTCAGGAAAAAAAAAAAGAAGAAGAAGAAGCGTTAGTGTTAGTGCCAGCGTTAGTAGAGGGTTTAAATCAATTTTGCTTTTTAGAACGTCATGTGTGATAATAAAGCGATGATGTAACAGCGTGAAGGGAAGAAGATGTTCTTATTTATCTGCAACCGCCGCGGTACTGACATTTTTGTTACACAATCAACATACTGAGACTCAGAAATGCTTCTGTTTTTGTGAATGATGTGATACATTAGTCACAATGAACAGCGCCGCGCTCTCAGAATACCTAGGCCTATAACGCTACAGTCGGTCCTTATGGCAGAGCACATCATCATTATGAGGACCTGTGACTGTGTGAAAGCGGTGCGAGAATTGGACGCTTTAATTATTGTCCTATTAAAAGAAGAAAAGTTGGCTCAATTCACGTCACTTCAGGCGCTGAAGAAGAAGAAAAAGGAGGTATTTAAATTTTCTTTGTAGTTTTATGGCACTGCTGTTTGCTACATGCTGTAAGCTCTGCAACATTCACTGTTATCATGGCACATTAGACATCGGACTGCTTCTCCGTATTTATGAATTAGTTCGACAAAATATTCAAACAAGGCATTTTCACTATGCAAAATAAAGAATAAACGTATTATTATTATTTTATTATTATTATTAGCATTTAAATTTGATTCACCACATTTTATTTCTGTGCAGTATTGATGCTGTATATAGGCCTTAAAAACATTTCAGTATCAAAAAATAAACTATTACTGTTCAGTAGGACTTGCTCTCAACTTCACATGGCAGCAACTCAATACATTAAGGCATGTAGATGTGGTCAAAACGACCTGCTGAAGTTCAACCTGAGCATCAGAATGGGGTTAGGTGATTTAAGTGACTTTGAATGTGGCGTGGTTGTTGGTTCCAGGCAGAGTATTTCAGAAACTACTGATCCTGCACAAACATCTCTAGGGTTTACAGAGAATGGTCAGAAAAAAGAGAAAATACCCAGTGAGCGGCAGTTCTCTGGGCCAGCATGCCTTGTTGATGCCAGAGGTCAGAGGAGAATGGCTAGACTGCTTTGACCTGATAGGAAGGCAACACTAACACAAATAACTACTCATTACAACCAAGGTACTCAGAAGCACATCTCTGAAAGCACAAAGCATCAAACCTTGAAGCAGATGGGTTACAGCAGCAGAAGACCACATTGAGTGCTAATCCTGTCAACTAAGAATGGGGAGCTGAAGCTCCAATTTGCATGGTTTACCAAAATTAGACAATAGAAGACTACAGAAGCATTGCCTGGTTTGACAAGTCTCAATTTCTTTCAGATGGTAGAATCAGAATTTGGAGTAAGCAGCATGAAAACAATGATCCATCCTGCCTTGTATCAATGGTTCAGGCTAGTGCTGAGGTAATGGTGTGGGGGATATTTTCTTGGGCCCCTTGGTACTACTGTTTAATCACCACAATCTTTTGATCGGTAACTCTGTCTTGGATCTAGTTCCAAGTCAGTAAAAATGTCTGATGTTCAGCATGTTAACATAAAAAACTTTTGGATAACTTATGAAAGGCCAGTCATTCGTCTGCTGGTGTTATCCTGTTTTCTGTGACCCGTCAAACTCTACGACCAACAGCCTCTTTGTTTCCAGGTACAGTTCATGTAATCAACAGTACAGCAATTTAACATTAGCTGCAATGGTGGGGCTGGTATTGCATTTTCAATAGCATTTTATTCAGCGTCTCTAGGTGTTGTCAATAGTGTGTTGTAATAGTGATTCTCTAAAATTAAATACAACTCTTACATATTTAGTCCATTGGGGGCCTTTTTCATTACATGCAGTCCTGTGAAAAACTAAGTACACCTCAGGATTCAGTAGCTTGGAGAACCACCTTTAGCAGCATTAACATGAAGTAATTGTTTTATATATTACTTTACCAGTCTTCAACAGGTCATTCACTCAACCAGTTTCAGTACAGGTCCAGATTCTCACAATAAAGGTCTTATAGAGAATTTACTTCAACAGTCAGTTATGAGATTCTACCCACTCTCTGCACCAATCAGGAGACTCTGCTCATGTTTCACTTGAACAGACCGGCTAACTCGGAGAGCATCTGGTCCTAACTGCTCCAGAAAAGTTTGCTCCAATCCTTCAAATACGCATATTATAATGATCATTACTCTTCTTACTGGCCGACCTGTAGAGATTGCATATCTATAGATGCAGCACCTTAGATTTCATTCACTCATCATCATGAGGTCACATAGGTAACCCGTAACCTGACAGCTCACTTATTAAGTTATGGCACTCCTTTTTGCTGTGATGTTCCTTGACCTTGTTATCAGCAACTTCTTGGTGAATCTTCCACAATCACATACTGTACTACTCCACCGATGAAGGTGGCCTGTATTAAAACAGGTAAGTGGTGTTGGAGATATGGAAGAGATCACCAACTGGTTCAGTTAGATTAGATGTTAGATTCAACTCATTGTCATCGTGCACGCAAGGCACACAACAAAATGATCATTCCAAATCACTCATCCAGAGACGAGCATCTGCGGTCATGGAGCAAGAGATTATGTGGTTTAAGTGTCTTGCCCAAGGACACAACGCAGCACGGGGACAGGGGCTCGAACCTGCAACCCTCCGGCTGCAAGGCAAGCACCTACCCACTGCTCCACTGCCACTACGGCACCAGGCCAACCAGATACACCTGAAAGAACTTCATGATGTTGGGTCCCCATAACCCATTAACCCCCATAACCCATTAACCCAGAGAGACCAGCCTTAGAAGCCTTTCAGTTGGTGACATATTAGCCAGATCCTGCTTGAAGAAGTAGTTGTGTGCTACAGAAGATGGTTAAGCTGTAACTCTACAATGGCAAAAAGAGGATGGAGACATATGCCAACCTGGATGATGAGTCTGAATGCACAATCCTCCACAGCACTACTAGGCACTACTTAGGGATCGAGTGAGGATTTGGCACTCAGAACTGGCCATTAAAATATCAGAAGTGTGTCAGGGAGATCAGTTTCTTTCTCAGTACACTTCTCCATTCACCCACAAAAATGGTTCCGGATCCAAGAGCATTTATTGCAGTAGAGCTCGGCCTCTCTAAACGTTCATAAGCTGTTGATGCTTTGCAGAAGATTGATTATCACTTGAGAGATCTGCTTCTCAAATTGTCCAGTCAAGTTCCACAAATGTTGCTCATTGATTAAGACTATCCCCGTCTCCTTACACTATTCAAGCCTGTACATTTGGGTCCAGAAGGGGGTCAGCTGCCCTCAAAACGTGATTTGGTTGGACACTTAAAGGTCTTGCTAAAGTTCTCCTGCACCAGTCCTCCACCCATCAGTGCTTGCTTACAAACACTCTGACTCCCTCCGCCAAACTCCTGAGCCATGTGACTAAACTCTGGGAAATGTCCTACCATACCCAAAAGTTCATCACATGCTCAGAGCAAGATACAGCTGCGGTCAGAATGCCAGAAAAGAAGCCTATCAGAGCAGAGGTGGATGGTGTTAACAGATATGCTACCTTTTTACTATGGAAGGAGGAGCCCACCCATCTCCATTCAAATAAGAAAACAGTGTTCGGCCATCTACGTGGAACTGAAAAACATCGCTCAAAAGATCTCACTAAAGTAGATGCCTACAGCCATGATATTAAAACGTTGTTGGAAGCAGGGTACATCAGCAGGCTTACCTCAGCTGAGGAAGAGGCCTGTGTTAAGTCATGGCACATACCTCATCACATGGTTCATCATAATGGCTAAGATTGCTTAGTTTTTAGTCGGTACTTGCATACCAAGGTACTAGACTGAATGAACACCTCCTCCCAGGACTCACAATAGGGTCCACTCTACTATTGAGTATTTCACTGATAGAACCACTTTGACCTCTGACCTTTTGACCCATTCCATTTTAAAAACATTACGTTTTTAAAAAGTTAGTTAGTTGGCAAATTATAGTTAGTAGTTAATCAGTGTGTTTGTTTGTTTGCTTATTTTTATATCCAAATTACACCAAAGAAAAAACTCACAGCAGAAAGAAGATAGCACTGCAGTGTTTAAAGTCACCTAAAGTGTGAACTCACAGCAGACATTATTAAACACTGGAATATAACATAGACTAGCACTAGATGACATTCTGTTATAGTTATCAATTATAATTCTCATAGAATGACTCACATATTCTAAATTTAGATGTATCACTTTTTATCTCATCCATTACCACATATAGGGTTGTTGTGAGCACCATGAGCAATCAACATCAATCAACAAAGTTAAATATTGTGATTTTTTTTTTTCATGTTTGACGTCAAAGGTTTTTCATGGCCACACTTGCTGCTCTGAGCATGGTGGAAGACAAATGGCATCTGTGTTAGCTTGATGGCATATAGAATAGCAGAGGCATAAGACAGGAGAGCATTACATCCCAGAGTGACCTGCTGATGGTAAAAAAACAAGGATCCGACAACCTGCAGGGTTGAGATCATGGAGTGGAAATGTACAGTAAGGATGGGTTTAATAGATTTCTTGCTATAAAAGTGAGAACTCCAGTAAGCCCAGGGCGGGTCCTTTTCTGTTGTGCCTGAGTTTGCATGCTTACAGCACCCCCACCCCCCCTGAGGGAGCACTTCACGTTTTGCATATGTTTTGTTTTTTGATTCGAGTCCAGTGGACTCAAATGCAGAAAGATCAGGGCAGCTGTTCCGAAAGTCTACAGTTTAAGTACAGGTCCTCATTTACAGAATGAAGGTCTGTAGCTTGGTACAGAGAATAAACTTCAACAATCAGTGATGTGATTCTAGTTATCCCCTGCACCAATCAGGAGACTCCTGACTGGCTAACTCCAACACCTTGTGGTCCAAACTGCTCTTTCCAAGGTTCAGGATTATTCAGTGACAGTTTGGACTTTTTTCCCCTTGTATCGCTCCAACTTATTGGCCAGGGCTTTTAGCCTTTGTTTCTCCAGGGCCTGTCTCTCATGATGCATTTCTGAAGTTAACAGACTAACATCCTTCTGGATTTCCTTGATTTTGGTTTCCAGCCTTCTTCTCCACAGGGTACTTCCTCTACAGTATATGCATTCTTGATATTATACCCAAATGCTTCTGGGATTACTCTGGCAGTGGCATATATGAGTTCACTGGTTTTAGTGATACATGTTGTGGGTATTGTGAGTAGAGCAGTGTTCACATCTGTTAGCATTTCCTCTGATGGGACTTTGTCACTGAGCTGAAGGTGTCATGCTCAGTGGTTGGGTGACTACCTTCAGTCTGGCCACAGTCTTCATGCTCAGCTCAGTAGATGCATCCATCATTGCAGGTGGTGAAACGTTTGGACACACAACTTTTGACTGGTGCTGTATGTCCATCCTGCTCGGTTATCGTTCCCATTGTGCTGTAGCTTCTGGAGCTCTGATAACAGCTGAACTTTGTGTATTGAGCTGGTCTCTGTCATGGTGTATGAGATTATTTTAAAATTTTCCAACATCGCAATTTCAGAATGGCATGTGTTTCCTTAGAGTTCCAAATTTTCATTTGCTTTTTCTTTAATTTAATATTTGTAAACTTAAATGCTCACTAAGCGAGTTGTTATTTTGATGTTGATTGCTTCCATCACTGCCACTGATGCCTGCTATATACAGTATCTTTATTCTTGAGGCCTAGCTAGCAGTGTAACCCCATACTGCCCTCTTATCTCACAGATAAGAGGGTTCACATGATTGTGTGTTTTAGGACTTGTTTCTCCTTCTCCTGACAAATCCCTGCCACAGATTCATCTGGGTCAGGCTGATTTTCTTTTTTTTTTCCCTCTTTCTCTCTCTCTCTCTCTCTTCCCAGTGGCGCTATGTGGATCAAGAGTGTGTGAGGGAGGGTCATCCAGTAGTTAGTGACAGACATCAGCTTCCTCTGTGCTCCACATCTGCACACAGCAGCCTTTAATCCCACACAGGGCCAGATTAATTTTAAAGCCGCTTTTAGTACTTAAGCTCATTTTCAGCACTCTGACACAGGCTACCATGCAGTCAGAAATACAGATATGCTTAAGTATGTTTTACTCTTCAACGAAGAATTTCAGCTTCAGACTGTGGACTAGGCCTTACTGTGAGCCTAAATATTGGGACCTCCTTGAAACTGGTTGGCCCATATCATGTAGTGTTGTTGCATAATTTGCATTACCTTGCATCCAAAATATTACAGTCATCATGTGTGGCAACATTTGAC
This sequence comes from Australoheros facetus, assembly GCA_030220045.1. Taxonomy (NCBI): domain Eukaryota; kingdom Metazoa; phylum Chordata; class Actinopteri; order Cichliformes; family Cichlidae; genus Australoheros; species Australoheros facetus. Next base: position 11,314 of record JASGAU010344048.1, read on the forward strand.
AAAATGTGCTGATTTATGGAAACAGCGCGTTACAAAGTTGCTATTTTCAGACAAAAACAGTACACCGCACAGCATACTGTGCAGTACACCAGCTGGTGGCTTTGATGAACGCATTACCAACAGACTTAAAAAAATTACAAGAAAGTTGAGCTCCTTGGAAGCAAACTATAAAGAGGGGTGGCTCAAGACTTTTGCATGGTAATGTATAACATACATTAAAAATAATAGTAAATATAGAAAGCTATATTTAATAAGAAGATATCAAATAAATCTGCAGACTTGTCCTTCATGACACCTACTAAAAAACTGCCATCAGACCAAAACTGTCCACCATGGAAATGTCAAATGCAGTGTTTTGTTCTCATTATGCTCCTCAGTGTACCTGGAGCTGTGGAGCTGTGGAACTCTGCCCTGTCAGCACTTGTGCAGCTAGGCCTGTGTCCACTCAGCAGTGTGGGCTGCCAGCAGCTTCTGGAACTTCATGTGCAAGTCGTGATGGCTTTCCACCTTTAATCTGCGAGCATACCTTAAAATAGTATGAGGGGCTATAAGCATATCAAAAATTGGAGGCTGCATAGCAACTGGAAATTATCTGCATTTTTAAATATATTTATTTGCAGTTGTTACAGGTACAAGTTTTGTTATACATTTTCAACATCATGCCAGTATTGTCTGTTTTCAATTATACATCAGAATCAGTGCAGTCATTGTGAGAGCATACTTTTCTGAATCATTTGAAATGCCAATGCTATTGCTATAAATTATATCAGACAGCCGTTAAATAATATTGCATATCAAAGAGTTTGACAGATTTTTAAGGGTGACAGAAGTTTTGACTTGTATATCATACTGAAAATAATCGTAAAGGTACAACTATTACCTTTTATCTTTCCCAGAATTCCTTGTCTTTAGTGAATATGGTAACTGGCCTTTAATCGTTTTAATTTAGCATTTTCTGGTCATTCTTCTGGTCAGAATGTCAAGTTATTGAATAACACCAGCATACACAGTACAAAGATGGTAACACATGAAACGTTTTCTATTGGTGGATGTAAATATTGTTTCTCCAGTTGTCTACTGGGTCCTGGTCGGTGACTTTTGACCTCTTTCCACTAGATGCTGAGAGATAGTGTGGGTGTGTGCGTGTGTGTGAGTGTGTGTGTGTGTGTTTTTATGTTCATTCAGTCTTTCCCTGTAACCCTATCAGTTTTATTGATCCCCTACAATCTCTCCAGCGATCGGGCGCCAGCTGGAACCCTGTTTCTGTGCCTAAACGTAGCCATAAAGTGTTATTAAATTGTAAAACAACCTTAGTAAAGATTAGCAAACATCAAAAATGAGCTCAATAGAAAATGTAATCCTATTGTAATTATGCTTCCATCAAAACATATTGCTATTAATTGTATATTTTATATAAATGTAATTTATATACTTTAATTTATATATTTCTGTTAACTGCACATTTCATTATATGTTTACATATAATGACAATAAAGTCTTCTTGATCTATAGTGGACAGGGTTGATTGGTTTGGGGTCAATACTGTGACCATGATCTTATCCACAGACTATGATAAAAGATACTGTGACACTGTCAGTGTGTTATGATATTTGAGGAGGTTCATTGGTATTTTAGCAAATTTGTTTTTCAAAACCAGACATGATCAGTGAGTGGTGCATGTGACTAAGAACCCAGCACTCCCTAATGGGAGGGACTTTTTCCAATCACAGAATATCTACAGCTTAAAGCATAACTTGCTTTATCATCTTTTTACTCAACATGACCAAATTTTACCCTATTAACACGGTGCTTTATGAAACAATCAACAGCAAATATAAACCCTTTTATTGATGTAATAAATCAAGTGAGCAGTAAGGTCATTTTCTCATAGACTTCTGGAAAATCTAAGTTGTTTTTACAACCACAGCAGTAACCTCCTGCTGCCCATTAGGGAGAATTTAAGTTAAAGTCACTTCCACATCCTGTACTTTTCAAACTTGGAGGCTTCTTGATATACTCCTTGTGGCAGGCGCTAAAAAAAATTGAATAGGGGATGGAAACCTTCAGTAATGTGGAAACACAAGAAAGTCTGAATACACCTGTAAAAATTTAGCAAGCACTAACAAAAAGTTCTTTGGAGCGCAGATTTCAGTTGAACTGGCCCCTCTGCTGTGGCAGTCAGGAACCTGTTCAGTGGAGCAACATTCGGAGGCCCAAATTAATGGAAGGTGTGGGCAAAAGATGTAGTGTCTAGAATTGTCTAATCACATGAGGTAAATACTGATACAGTACCAATGAAATGAGAAATGTCTGTGTAAAATCTGTCAACTACAGAGCAACTTAAGGTTGAGGGATCCACACGCACACACTCATTTGGTGTCGCAAGTTTTTCTATTGACACAAAAATTAACCAAAAGCAAGTCATTTAAAAACAATTCGGGGCACTCGGGTAGCTTGGCAGTGAAGCCGGTGACCACGTGCGTATGCCATGTTGCGGTGCGGGCAGTGCGGGTTCAAGTCCCAGCCTGTCCTCGGCTTGCCCGTGTGTCTTCCCCTGTGTCTTTCCCCCATTTTCTGTCTCTTTCCAATGTGGATAAAAGCTGCTGTGGCCAAAAATGACAAAAAACAGTTCAGTTTTCTATCACATAATAATTTTTGTGGTTTAACTCATTAATGTTCAACATGATTAAGTAGCTGTTAAGTAGCTGGCCAGCATTTACATGAAGTGATCACCTGTCTTTGCTTGAAGGCTGTAAAGCTGTTCATCGCTGCACAGATTATTTTTTTAACATTACTGTGTCTCTTTTTGTTTAATCTTCTCTTCCTCTGTGATATGGTTGTTGTTGCTGTAGCAACAACATTTCTGACTGTTGTTTTTCATCTATGTTCGTGCAGCCACCCACCTTCACTGGTGTAATGAAATCCCTCTGTACATCACACTGGAATGTAAATGTGAACAGATAATACTCCCAGGGCCACATTAATCACAATCCAAGCCCTGCTGCTTCTTTGAAGGGATGATATGATTATGACAGGCACACAAAAAACAGATGTTCTGTGAGAAGAGTGAGAGTCACTGAAAGTTTTGTGTTGCCACCAGCATCAAGTGAAAGTGAGACAGTAGTTTTCATCCCTGTGGTAATAGACATGAGTGTGAGGTGTGAAAAAACTGTAGACAAATGACTGTAGAAATGTCGGTCCAGATTTTTTTAATGTTCTCTTTCTATGATGGGGATTATTTTTACATGGTTTCCAAGCAATGAAAAATTGTTCTGTGATTCAAATCTTGCTGTACTCGGTCTCAAAGCCAAAACGCAGCCTAATTATATTGTTAATTGTATTGTAATATGAGCTGTTAATCATTCAGGGGTTTTGTAATACTTATTTATTAAATTCCTGACTAATAAAGTATCATCTCATTCAGCTGAACCCAGGGTTAGTTTTCTAATTTGTGAAAAAAGGAACAACCTCAGGTTTCTTTTCAGCACTGTAGCCTGTCTGACAAAGAGGCAGAGCTCTGTAGAGCCGAGTATTCCTTTAACTAGTAATGACTTCATTCATTTCTTCACAAATACAATTTTAACCATTAGAGGAAAAAAATATTCATAGCCATTTCACAGACTTATCATTAAGTACAACAACTTTAATAACTGCTGATATTTATTTAGACGCTTTCTCTCCAGTTGATCTTTCTGAGTTAACTTCAGTAGTTACTTCCTCCAAACCATCAACATGTCTGTTAGGCCGCATTCCTACAGGACTGCTCAAAGAAGCCCTATCATTAATGCTTCGATCTTAAATGTAATCAATCTATTAATGAGCTACATACCCCAGGCCTTTCAGGTGGCATTAATTAAACCATTACTTAAAAAGCCGTCACTTGAGCCAGCTGTCTTAGTTAATTATAGACCAATCTCCAGCCTTCCTTTTATCACTCAAATTCTTGAAAGGGTAGTTGTAAAACAGCTAACTGATCATCTGAAGAGAAATTGTTTATTTGAAGAGTTTCAGTCAGGTTTCAGAATTCATCAGAGTACAGAAACAGCACCAGTGAAGGTTACAAATGAGCTTCCTATGGCTTCTGCCAGTGGACTCCTCTCAGTACTTGTCCTCGTAGATCTCAGTGCAACATTTGATACCGCTGACCACAATATTTTACTACAGAGATTAGAACACACTGTTTATGTTAAAGAAATTGCACTGCAATGATGTGAATCGTCTCTGTCTGATAGATTCCAATTTGTTCAAGTATTTCCCATACAGAAGTTATTCACAGAGTTCTGTCCTGGGGCCAATACTATTTGAGCACTCAAAGCACTTTATACAACATGCCTCAATCACCTATTCACACAAGCACTTTTTTCTATTTCTAAGTGCTTTCTACCCAACATTCACACATGCCAAAGTATCCTTGGGCAAGATACTGAACCCCAAGTTGCTCTCCGATGCAACCACTGGAGTATGAATGTGTGTGAATGTTAGCTAGAAAGCACTTAGCTGTAGAAGGAAGTGCTTGTATGAATGGATAAATGCAAAACGTGTTGTGTAAAGTGCTTTGAGTGCTCAGCTAGAGTAGAAAAGTGCTATATAAGAACTAGCCCAGCTCAATCACCCAGCCTCGATAGCCAGGGATTGGTCCCCTATGGTGTCTCCTGCTGTTGGTGGGCCTACAGGATGGCAGGCCCATGTCTCATCTTCGGGCTACACCCTGCTACCAGGCACTGTCCCTCAAGCACTCTCTCAAGACATGGCTCCAGGGTTGGGACCCAGTAACCCTATCCTGGTCAGAATAAACTGTTCCCTCGATCTTCCTCTCATAAGGGTCGTCTGAATTGCTTTTTGTCTGGTCCCTCACCCAGGACCAATTTCCCTTGGGAGACCCTACCAGGGGTCAAAAGCCCCCAGAGAACATAGCTCCAGGAATCCCTGGGACACACAAAGAAAAAAATGCTATTATGATGGAATGATGCATGAAGGTAAAAGTATTTTTAGAGTTTGAGCTCCAAAATGCTTATAGGCAAATTTACCTGTTGTGCTGTTTTTTTCTGTCTCTTGCGAATTCTAAAACTTGTCAGTGGTCACTGGAATACTCTGCAGAAAAATGTTAAACGAACAGCATGACACAGTACTTCATTAACAATTTCACTGTTTTTAATTATTATTATATCCTTGTTGTTTTTTTTATTTTTTTATTTTGTAATCTACCTCAACAGCTGCAGACATGACAACAGACGAGACTGAAAGTCACCAGAAAAAGCCAAGGCAGCAGGAGGAAGCTGGCCAGGACGCCAGACCTCCCACTCCAGAGGACGAGCAGCTCCGACCTCGAAACCGGAACTCTGCTGGCCGCGGCCTCACACGCCTCTTTTCCTCCTTCCTTAAAAGGCGTTCACAGTGTGAGAGCGAGGGTGGAGAGAAGGGGAACAAGGAGGATGAAGCTAAAGCACCTATCGCTGACCCTGAGCCTGAACTGAAGACAGAGGGAGAGGTCGCCCTTGACCAGCACTCAGTAAGCAGTGCAGAGGCTCAGGTCAGCCTACACTGGTGACTGTGTGTAAATCTGTTTAGGTTATAGATTATGCAAGGCAGAGAAATATGTCAAAGTTTATGTTGCAAATTATTTATTAACAGGAGGCTTTAAAAAACATAGCTTTGCAGTAAATTATTTGGCAAACATGAGACTCGACTGAAGAATGCATGTGAAACCGCAGTAGTCAGGGTAGAAGGGAAACACTAAAATGATTGTTTTAAGCTCCTTTAATTAATTGTAATACTTAATTCATATTTCTCCAGTAACAGAAGCCTCCAGTAACACTGTGAGAAATGACAGAAAGGTAACTGCAGATTGTGGTGACACAAAACTCAGGAATTGTGAAAGGCCTATTAGCTGGTAATATGCTGTGCATACCAGTATAATGATTAGTAAAGGATGACACCTCCATGAAACTAAATGTAATAGACTGTTTGGCTTGTTCATAATAAAGTGTCCTGCCAGTATAGACAAATGCAGTGTATCTTTGTTTGAATGTATGTATGAGCAAGGATATCACAACTACAAATTGTTAAATTATTACATTACTGCTTTATCATCAAAGTGTCTTTGTCAGACTACCCAGGTAGAGAAGAAAGAAGCTGAGGTGGACAAAGTTGAAAAGGAAAAGGAGAAACACATAGACAAGGAAGGGGAGGTTGCCTTGGAGAAAGAAGAGGAGAAGGACAAAGAGAAAGAGGAGAAGGAGAAGGAGTCTGGCCCTGAAGAAGACATTAAGGGAGAAAAAGAAGAAAAGACGACAGAGGAAGAGGCCAAAGCCCCAAGAGTTCCACGCCGACCCAAGACCATGCAGATCAAAGTCACACTGCTGGATGAGACTCTGTATGAGTGTGAGTTGGAGGTAAGCGTGTTTTTTTTCCCCTCATTTAAACTACATATATCATAACTCATATATCACACACAGACAAAAAGAAAATTACATTTAAATTCAGTTTCATTTATATAGCACCAAATTAGAACAATAGTCGTCTCGAGACGCTTTTCATTATAATACCATATAGTAAGTCAGAGAAAACCCCCAAAATCAGACAGCCCCCTATAAGCAAACACTTGGCAACAGCGGTAAGAAAAAAACTCCCTTTTAACAAGAAAAAACCTCCGTCAGATCCAGACAGGGGAAGGGACAGCCATGTGCTGCGACCTACTGTGGGAGAAGGGAAAGAGAAAGGACAATAGACACACTGTGGAAGAAAGCCAGAGCTTAATGATTAAATGCAGAATGGTGTATAAATCCATTATTAAAATTCTTTTGTCACATTACACTCTGCAAGTTTACTCTTAGGCCTGATTTATGCTGCTATCTTTCTCATGGGCTAATTTAAAATGGACTGAGGCAATGTGGACAACTGTTCCATAATCATACAATTTTAAATTCTGTTTTGTTTTGTTTTTTTGTTTTTTGTTAAATAAATTCTGTTTTTGGAAGAGGAGCAGGACCATCCAGCTTGTTATGAGCGATCAACAAAAGCCTGCAGCTTTAATGGCGCGGGGGTTCATTAGTTCCCATGGAACCGGCAGCTTGCCTATCTGGAAGGCGCAATCAATGCTGAAAGGTTTTACAACAAAATGTGCTCTCATCCAGACAAGATCTTGCACATTTCGACAATGCTAAACGATAAACTAACGCTATCACAACAGCGTGGCTTTGTAGTAGAGTCCAGCTGCTGAACTGGCCTGCCTGCAGTCCAGACCTTTCACCAACTGAAAACATGTGGGGCATCATGACATGAAAAATACGACAACGAATACAAAATATTATTGAGCAGCTACAATCCTCTATCAGAGAAGAATAGGACAACATTCCTCTCCCAAAAGTCCAGCAGCTGGTTTCCTCAGTGTACAGATATTTACAGACTGTTGTTAAAAGAAGAGGGGATGCCACGCAGTGGGAAACATGACCCTATCCCAACTTTTTTGAGAGGTGTTGCTGCCATCAAATTCAAAAAGAGCTAATAGTTTTCTTAAAATTATTTGATATACTGTATGATTGTGAATATGAGGTTTTTAAATCAGCAAAATATTGCATTATATCTTTATTTACATTTTACAGTTTTGCAACTGTTGTTCTTTGTGTGTACACACACACATTTTGTTTTTTTTGCCCTGCCTCCATGATTAATTCTTCAAATGGGGCTTAAGACAGCATATTGTTTTGACCAAACATCACTGACATGTAAAGCTCTGCACATTTTATGAGCACTAGTGTGATCCAAACCTCCCACTTTCACCCACAGTGAAATTGGAAAGCAGATTCTGTAGATTTAATTGAAGAAAATCTTATTCTGAAACGAGAACAGAAATATAGATGAAATCACAAAATCACAATGGACCTTCAACAAAATACCTCTATTGTCAGCAAGCCAGCAGACAAAGGTGGTTTAGTTGGACTTATAGTGGCATCAGTCCAATCCAAGAGAAGTCGTGGAGTCTTTGTTTAGTCCCTGCTTGAGTTTACACCTGTTCTGTGGGAGAACTAACTGCTGTCTCTGAGGTTCTCCACTGCTTAGTTATGTTCAGCTTGTTACTGAACACATCCTGCATGTGATGTCACATGTGTTACATTAGCAGGTAAATGTTGAATGTAATGCCTTCTTTCCTCTGTATGTGTGTGTGTGTGTGTGTGTTAGAAACATGCTAAGGGCCAGGAGCTGTTCATGAAGGTGTGTGACCACCTCAACTTGCTGGAAAAAGACTACTATGGCCTGGCCATCTGGGAAACACCAACAATGAAGGTGAGCTAGAGTCTGATGGTCAGTAGCTCCATTCATAAACTCCAACCTCAATGTTCCATTAGGAAACATAAAAGGCAGCTTGTTATAAGTGTTGATGGTCGGATTAACCCGTGGCCCTGTTACTGAAGGATTTGATGGTTTGATGACACTCAAACTTAAACTGCATCTGAAATTTTCTTGATCAGACTTGGATGGACCTGAACAAGGACATTCGCAGGCAGGTACAAGGTGAGCCTAACTCTTCCCACAAATAAAATCTCTGTTCTCTTTTGTAACAATGGGCCTCATTCATAAACAGTGCATACAAATAAATCTGTACATAAACTGCGTTTACAAATGTTTCATGTGCAAATCTGGGATTTATCCATATTTTCATATCTGAATTTGTTCTCTACAAATGGATTGAGAACTGGATGTCATCACATCACATTACATAAATCCAATGGTAGTTTTGCATGGGCACTTATAATTGTGCACAGGGTAAGAATATTTTTGTACACATAGTAGTGAATGAGGCCCAGCGCAATTATCCGGGGAATCTTTTCATCACACTCTTTTTTTTTTTTCTCAAGGCGCCAACTATAATTTCACTTTCAATGTAAAATTCTATCCACCGGACCCAGCCCAGCTATCAGAAGACATAACAAGGTACTGCACATATTCCAGTGTTGTCTCTCTGTCTGTCTCAAATGATGATTGTGTACAATTTATACAGTCAGTCCAATGGTAGCATAGATGAATCACTGCAAGTGAAATGTTATTTGTGAAGCTTGTACTTCCATGTCTCCTTTTTTGATGTCTCCTTTTAACATTCTCAAAATTGTGATGATTAAATATTGTTTCAGTAAGCACCACAAATTCTAAGGGAACAAACCAACAAACCTCTGGAAGTCAGATTATACAACAGCACTTTTTGAATTTGAATTCCACCATCTTTTTCTGGCGTGTTAATCCTTATCACAGTAGTGCTGTATTAATGCGGTACATTTACCATGTATCGTCTTCAGGAGAGTACCATAGGTAATTAAAGTGTTAACTGCTTGTGCATTACAGATACTACCTTTGTCTCCAACTGCGAAAGGACATCCTGCAAGGCCGCCTTCCCTGTTCCTTCGTTACTTTAGCTCTGCTTGGCTCCTACGCCTTGCAGTCCGAGCTAGGTGAATACGACCCCGAGGTGCATGGCAGTGACTATGCTAAGGAGATGAAAATGGCCCAAGGCCAAACCAAGGAGCTGGAGGACAAAATGATGGAACTGCACCACACATATAGGTCAGTCAACCAGTGGTGGGAGAAGTTTTCATTTCATTAGCTAACTGTAGATAATTTATAAGTAAGTAAGTAAAGTTAATTTATATATCGCTTTACACAGACAAAAGGTCACAAAGTGCTGTACGACAATTAAAACACAACATCAAAAAAGAACCATGCTAAAATAGAATTACCATATTTTTATGTCAGCAGAAGGCCCGATTAAGCAGAGAAGTTTAAGAAATCTCTGCATAATAAGAATCTGAATTGAGTTTAACAACTTTTTCTAATAATTTGCTAATAAATGGTCATTTTGAAATAGGCTGGTAATTGCTGGGAGAGCTGACATCAAGATTAGACTTTTTAAGTAAAGGAATTAGCTCAGCATGCTTAAAATAGGAGGGGAAACAACCTCGCCTCAGTGAACTGTTAATAATAGACAGCAATGAAGGACCAGTGCTTGTAAGAGGTCCAAACAGGACAGAGGGAGGTATGATCTCTAATGAGGATGATGAGGGTTTCATCTTATCATTATACTAGTTAAGTCATTTAATGTTATTCGAGAGAAAGAAGTAAATGGTTCAGAGCACTGAAGCTCATCTTCAAAAGGGGAAGAACCTAAGGAGACTGGATTTTAAGTCCATCACCTTATTTACAAAATGATTAAGAAATTTATATAAAGTTCACGAGCAGGACTACACTTTCTGAATCCCTGTTTTAATATTCTTCAGCTTCTACTTCTGGCAGATGCACTTTTCTTTAGCGGTGATTTCTAAACACACACATTTCTCTCTTCTCCGTTGCCACATTTGAGCATTCTCCTGGGCCGTGTTTAGCCCTGATAAAACATAGCAAATCATTTAATTATGTGGAAACAGTGGTGCACTGAACCAGATGTTATCTTGCACAAGTATTGCAGTGAATTAGATTACAGCTGTTCCATGTTCATTGTCTTCTAATATGGCAAGACATACATATACATTACTGCTGGTTGTGCAGCAAACGTCACAGTCCCTCTTCATGTGAGAAGATGTAGCCCAAAGCCCAGCGATCACCTTCGACGTGTTCAGTCCAGGAGTGATGACCTAACAGTGTTCCCCTGCCTCTTTTCATCAACGCTCTCAGTAGAGGTTGCCGGATGCACATACTGCATACTTTTTTTTTTTCACCATCTGCCTACATTGCAGCTCCCAGTACTGCTTACTATGTTACCAGGGCCAGTTCTTTCAGTACAGCAACCCTAAAATCTTATCCATATGCCAAGTATCAACAGGTTAATCTCTGATGACAACTTTACAAAGCCTTGTAGAGGATTCTTATCTGCAACCCTAATTGCAAAAAAAGTTGGGACACTTTGTGAAATGTAAATTCAAACAGAATGAAATTATTTGCAAATTTCACAAACCTGTTTATTATTCACAGTAGAAAATAGAAATCTGCTCATTTTGAATTTGATAGCAACATGCCTCAGAAAAGTTGGGACAGTATCAAGTTTACCATTGTGTAGCATCCCCTCCTTTAACAACAGTCTGTAAACATCTGTGAACTGAGGAGAGCAGCTGCTGGACTTTTGGGAGAGCAATGTTGGCCCATTCTTGTCTATTTGCAGATGGTGAAGTTAAGATAAAAATCACTGGACATAATTTAACGGTTGTTCTTGATTTCGTGATTGCTGGGCTGTTCTTACATCCAGCCAGGATTCTCAGTCTGTCGGTTTGTCGCATGCTGCATCGCAAATCCTTGAATGAGTAGGTGCGTGGGCTTCAAAGAAATACTTGCTTCTAAAATGAAAGACATGCATTAAAGCAGCTTAAACCATTACACATTTAAAATACGTGTGTATCTAAATCAGTGTCACGGATTCCTTTGGATGTCATGGCAGGTCGATGAGCCCGGCACAGGCAGATCTGATGTTCCTAGAGAATGCCAAGAAGCTCTCCATGTACGGAGTGGACCTGCACCAGGCCAAGGTGAGCACAGGAGCTACAAATCCTCTGCTGCTCTCTATTATTAAATGTTCAAATAACTCAGTAGTAAGTTTCAATTCACCCTTGTTTTCCATCCTTACTTTAGAAACAGGTAGCCCACATACTTCATGTAGCATCTATACTCTTAATGTTGGTGTGAATGTCATGTAGCCTGTGGTGCTCCGTGTAAAGAAAAAAACAAGGCCAATGATTTATGAAGACTGCATTTTGTGTCAGAAAGTGTCTGTCCAGTGTAACAGTGTGAAGATCAGAATCAGGTCATTCTCCTGATATCAGGGCAGGGATTAAAAATAAATATAGGAGAGCATTTTGAAGATGATACTGCCCCCCCATGGATGACTGGGAGCAGCACAAGTAGGCTGCACCTTATTTTAAAAAATCAATCAATCATCAAACAAAAAAATCATATCAGCAGTCTTGGATGTTATAAGTTTAGTCTGAACTCAGCTGCCCCAGGAACAAAGTCTTTGGTCAGTTTTCATTGATAGCTTAACAACCAAAGAAAGGAACAGGCAAATGCAGCACAGTTTAACTAAACGCACAGCGGCCGGGTGTGTTGATCCAGGGAGGATTGCCCTTTAGACTACAGCAAGCTGTCTGGCTTGTGGTGGAACAATATTCTCAGAGACTTCCTATCATTTGGTGTGTTCTGTTTATGATTTTCTTATTTTCTTTCATTCTGAACATCAGGATCTGGATGGTGTTGACATCATGCTTGGAGTTTGCTCCAGTGGTCTCATGGTTTACAAAGATAAACTGAGGATCAACCGTTTCCCCTGGCCCAAAGTCCTTAAAGTGTCATACAAACGAAGCAGCTTCTTCATTAAAATAAGACCATCTGAGGTAAACTGACACAAAAGCTTTTGGCTCACTTTTTTTTCTCACTCTTAAGTTTGTTAGTCCTGTTTATAGCAGGTTTGTGTTTGTTTTAACAGGTGGAACATTATGAGAGCGCAATTGGCTTCAAGCTTCCCAATTACAAGGCAGCCAAAAAGCTGTGGAAAGTGTGTGTAGAGCATCACACCTTCTTCAGGTGTGGTATTGTATTCTCGTTTTGCTGTATTTTTTGAAGGAGCTGTGGCGATTCGGTCAGATCAGAAGATCGGTGTTATTCTTTGTGCGCAGGTTGACCTCTTCTGAGATGGCCACCACCCCTAAGAAGTTCCTAGCGTTAGGCTCGAAGTTTCGGTACAGCGGTCGGACTCAGGCGCAGACCAGACAGGCAAGCTCTTTGATCGACAGGCCGGCTCCTCTCTTCCAGCGCTCCTCCAGCAAGAGGAACTCACGCAGCCTGGATGGAGGTAGACCTTTAATAAGAAACGGACTCTGCGTTGCAGTCATGTTTTTCAGTCTGTCCCACGGCTCCTCGGCTGAACAGATATGGCTCTGTTTTAATCAGTCCATTCACAAAACTACAAGAGCAACCTTAGGAGTATTTTTACACTTTAAAATTTGTGTTTGTTATGTCATGCACTTAAATGAGAACTAATGTGCCCCAGCATATTCTGTGTAAATACAGTCTAATATGTGATGTCCATAATACTTCCTCACAGGTCAGTATGATTAGCTCTCTTGTAAAAAAGCTCTCAGGGAAACTATAAGTTACCCTCTTTTTGTTTTATTTTAACAGTCACCTCAAGGTACTTTAAAGATCCTACAAAATGAAAGAGAAAACACCAACAACTTTAAGTTGTAAGCTACTAGGAAGCTTATGATGTAATGGCATGTAATGTACTTACATATATATACAGTGCTTTTCTAAGTCTTACTGACCACTCAAAGCACTCTAAATTACGACTCACGTAAATTTGTAGTTCATCAAGTTTATCGGTAAACACATATTTATTTACATTTTTGTGAAAGCCTTTCTTAAACTGGGGTGGCTGTAGCTCAAGAGGTAGAGCAGGTCACCTACTGATCGGAAGGTCGGCGGTTTGATTCCTGGCTACTCCAGGCTGCATGCCAATGTATCCTTGGGCAAGATACTTAACCCCAAGTCCGACGCAAGCGTGAATGTTGGATAATAGAAGCAATTAGCTTAGTTAATCATGGAAGTGCTTGTGTGAATGGGGTAAATGTAAATGTGTTGTATAAGCGCTTTGAGTGCTCAGACAGAGTAGAAAAGAAGTAGTCCATTTACCAATTAAACTGTTTACAGCTTATCTGAGTATAGACATAAATGAGAAGAACATAAAAGGGCCTCTTTTACATTCATTTACATTTGATCGGTTTTACATTCACTGGTCTAAGTAATGTTTATTGATTAATTACAGCATGAAGAATTATTGCTTCATACATCTGAAGGGCCGTAGAAAAATCTGATATAATTGTTGAAAAAAATCAGGTGAGACTTTTAACTCTTCTCTATCCACTCTAGCAATGGCGTCGACTCCTGACAACAGGTCTACTCGTCCTGTCAGCGCCCCTGTTATGTCACCGGTGTCACCTGGGGAGGCATCCCCGTCACCATTGCTGCCCACCCTGCTTCATTCTCACCACCATGATGGCTCCACACCCAGAGGACACCGCTATGCAGACAGAAAGGCAGCGTTAAAGGCAGAGTGCCTGCCAGCTGACTGCACCAAAAGCCACAGCCCCAGGTCGACTCCGGACATTAAGGTAGGGGGGCATACTCCTCTGTGTCACATCTTGTGTTTTAGGTACCACGAAGCTTTCATTCTACTTTAAAAAAAAAAAAAAAAACTAAATTTCAGCATTTCCAGTCAAGCCTTTTTAAAAATGCTTTAAATTTTGCCCTCAATTAAGTTTTTAAAAGCTTTTTCCCCTCAGAGTTAAACCTCGACTATCACCTTTGCATACATTTATCTTTATTTGAGTTTTTTTATATTATCGCCGTTGCTACCCAGGACCTCCTGTGTAACATTTGTTAACATGAAATTATCTTTAAATTTGTTTTAAAGACATTCCACAATATGATATATCACCTTCAGTGTACAGGTCTGGTATCTGATGGAAAAAAAATCTATCTAAATCCTTATCTTACACATAGGCTTTAAATTTCCAGTTTATTAAATGTCACTTGCTGATCAGTACTTTTAATAATAATCTGAACTTCCTCTCCTGTCCTTTCTTTCTTACATCTTTCTTTATCTCTCAGAATGATGTTATCACCCATTAGTTTTTTTTCTCTCCCTGTAAAATAGAGCCTTATACAGACTCTGATCCAGCCCTAACTATAAGCTTTATCATAAAGGAAAGTTTTAAGCCTAATCTTGAAAATAGGGAGGGTGTCTGTCTCCCTAATCCAAACTGGGAGCTGGTTCCACAGAAGAGGGGCCTGAAAGCTGAAGGCTCTGCCTCCCATTCTACTCTTAAGTATCCTAGGAACCACAAGTAAGC
>JASGAU010344060.1:0-10055 GCA_030220045.1 Australoheros facetus
TATATATATATATATATATTAGAATCACTTGACAATGTGAAAAATATTTTTGTTGTTATGGAACTGAGATAGATAAGAGTGGCATAACAGATGTTTACTTTGATTACACAAACTCTGTGTAGGAGTAGGTAATGGATAATAGGCACTGATTTCTTCGAAGGCTTATTATATAATATTATACTGTAGCATTTTTCTAACTTGGTAGCTACTTCTGTTTCTCTCTTCTGGGGAAAAAGAAAGAAAGAAAGAAAGAAAGAAAGAAAGAAAGAAAGAAAGAAAGAAAGAAAGAAAGAAAGAAAGAAAGAAAGAAAAAAAGAAAGAAAGAAAGAAAGAAAGAAAATGTAAAAGTGAGGTCAGAGTTTAAAGGTGACATGATATTTGGATGCAAACTATGTGTTATTTTGCATCTCCATATACCAGCAAAATTTCCTAAATGTTGCCAATACAAACAAAGGCAGCAGAATTTGTTACCAATTAGGTTAATTGGCAATAGTACTGTATATAATTAGGTCAATTGGCAACAGGTCAAAAACTTGACTGTGTATAAAAAGAGCATCTTAGAGAGGCAGAGATTCTCAGAAGTAAAGGTGGGCAGAAGTTCACCAATCTGCAAAGAACACTGTCTAAAATTTGTGGAACAATTTCAGGAAAATGTTTCTCAACACAAAATTCCAAAGACTTTGAATCTCTCTCTACAATACATCATATCAAAGATTCTGAGAATCTGGAGAAATCTCTGTGCACAAGGCCAAAAATAAGTATTAGATGCCTTTGGGCCTTCGTCTGGCCCGCCATTAAAAACAGGCACGATTCTGTCATGGAAATCACTGCATGGACTCAGAAATCACTGTCTGTGAATACAGTTCACTGTGCCATCACCAAATGCAGATTAAAGCTCTTTGCATATTTTATCAAGGCAGTGCTGCGTCTATTCCAGCAGCATGGTCAATTGAAAACATTTGGCACATTATGAAATGATAAATATGACAAAGTAGATCCAGGACTGTTGAGCAGCTAGAAGCCAATATAGACAAAAATGGGACAATGGTCCTCTCCTAAAAGTCCAGAAGCTGGTCTCCTTTTTCCCAGAAGAGGGAAAAGAAGATGGGATGCTTCATAGTGGTAAACATGGCCCTGCCTCAACTTTTTTGAGACGTGTTGCTGCTATGAAATTCAGAAAAATCTTCTTTTTTTTTTCTCAAAATGGTACATTTTCTCACTTTAAAGATTTGATGTGTTTTCTGTGAATAACTATGCATAACTCCCAACTTTTGGGAAATGAGTCCTGCTTGGCAGTCTGGCTCCTGTCTGGGCCTTCCATGTGACAAGAGCAACAAGAAATCAGCACAGAACAGAGCAGGCAAGCGCCATGACAGATATGAAGTCAGAACAGCAGGAACGGAGATAAGCGGCTTGCAAAGTGGCTTGCAGTGCTCTGAAATTTGCCAGATAGATGTACAGAAGGACAATCGGCTGATGTGGACTGCCACTGGGATCAGCTGATGTTGTCAGGACTGCAGCTGATCATGAAATTGCTGCCGCCTGAGCTAGTTCTCTGCTCGACTTGAAGATGCAACAAAAAAATGTTCACATTTAAATTCGCAGAGTGAATTTCACACCTGTACTTTTCCGCATTGAATACCTAAATTCAGAGCAGCAGTTTGGTAAAACCTTCTAAAATTACTTTTATGAAGTACAGCAAAGAGTTCTTGGTCAGAGATACTGAAATATTATTTATGAAAAACTTGCAAATTTCACACCAGTGATTTGAAAGAAAAGCCCCTGTAGTGGAAAAAATACCAGGTTACTAACTTTTCAGGACTAAAGTTTGGTCATTATTATCATTAATCAATCATGCAAACACCATAATGCACATTTTAAAAAGTATATTACCTTGTAATAAGATTAATAGTATCTTTTATAGTATTCTTTTTCTTTTTGTGTTGAACCAAAATCTTACAATGTCCACTTTGGCCACATTTAATGACATCATCTCCCATGAGCTTTATTATATCTTTTGTTTAGACATTTCATACCATATTTGCAACCAATAAGAAACACAGAGCAAGCTAGGGTTATTTATTTTTTTTAATTTGAATTTTATTTTTTTAAGTCATAGATGGAAGACAGCAGGTACACACAAATTGGACAAATTTTACTGTTTATAACATAGACTGAGGATGACCCACTTCTTTGTTAATGTTCACCTTAAACATTGTACACTTGGTCCAAGGATTGTGAAATGCTGCAGTCAGCAGTTTTTTGTTTAATTTTGTGTGGGTAGTGGGTTAGTAACCTCACAGTTAGTTGGACCCTGTCTGGCCCGCAGATCCAGCTCAGGCAGACTTCTGGAATATTCTGGAAATACATTTGTTGCATGTGAAAAGTAAAATGGTTCAATTATCTGCACATTATAATACAAGCAGAAAAATGCACATAAACAAACAGTGATGTTTTCAATTTTTTTGATACAATATTAAAAAGTTAAATAATTCTAGCATCTCAGCAAACTGCAGAATCAAATGATTAAAAAAATGAACTTAAAAAAACATGAAGCAAAAGAGAGCAAATAAAAGCAGCTATCTTACATAAATATTACATTAGGTCTGCATTAGTGTGTATTATGGTGCTGTGTAATATTCATAGTGTTACATTAAGTTCTGCTCTATATTCAGTACTGTAGCATTAGACTCTGGTGTCATTTGAAGCATATTATATATATATATCTATTGATTAGACTTCTGGAAAAAGGAAACCCATCAAATTCTATGAATCTCTGCTGCGCTGGGATTTACTTTCCTAGTAGGTGGTCTGAACGGTGACATGTCTGGGGTGGATGGCTGTGGGGGCACACCTCTGAGGCACATCAAATTTGTGGGCGTCTTTGATAAAACTACTGCTTTTGCACATTGTCCCCTCCTCCTCTGGTACCCAATGTGATGTGACCTTTGTAAACTGGACTACAGTATAAAAGGATGCAGCTGCAGTAGCCAGAGTACCTTTGGCCCAGCTCTCCAGGCCTCTCTGGTCTCAGAGGAACCCTCATCATGAACCTTTCCTGCATCCTTCTTCTCTCCCTGGCGCTGGGATGGGCTCATTCGTAAGTAGTCTTGCATTACAAATGAAGGGACGAAACCCAGGCAGTTTAAATTCTTTTGTGATGTGTTTTTACTTCCTTCCATGCAGCTTAACTGCAGTTTAACTTTTTTTTAAATTAAAACTTAAAACTAGTTTGTCTTATGTAATGTATGGCAGTGGACATCATGTTATGTCACTGGTGCTCATGATTGTAGTATAAAGTGAATATCTGAAAAGTTTGCATCTTACTTTTTTTGTAGTAACTACAGACATGATTACAGAACTCAAGCAAGGCTTTAATTCTGCTAAAAATTAGTTTTCATACCTCACTGGGGTATTAAGATTGGAAATTAAGATAATAAAAACATTGTTACACACTTTGAGGATTGGTTAATAGTAATATTTAAGTCAGTAGGCTACATCAACATGATTTTTTTAAAAACCCATATGATATCACTTTCATTGGGTATATATTGCAACTTGTGGGTTCATACAGTAAAGCCTGAGTCGAGAGATAGATGAAGATACAAAGACTGGTCTCTATGCTTTTCTTTGTAAATACTTTGTAAATTTAAAAGCCTGAGACTAAGTTTAAAGTGAAATGGTCTGAAGTAATAACATGCTCTTTTCTCTTCTTTTCCACCAGGCAAGGACATGGACATGCACCTGGACATGGACATGCACCTGGACATGTACCTGGTGATATACATCCACCTGGACATGGAAAGCAAGGCCTTCCACCGGAATTTGCACACGGGCATGCATCATGTGAGTAGAAAGATGTATTTTAATTCAGAGACATCACGAGTGCCATCACATTATGAATTATGAACTTCATTTTCACATTCACCTTATATTCTGCAGACATCCTTGACCGCTGTCAAGGTCTTGAGATGGATGCTGTTGCAGTGAATGAGGAGGGAATCCCATACTTTTTCAAGGGTAAGTACCTACAGAGGAATCATGGGCAAACCATCTATTTTGACTCTGCACAAGGGGAATTTATGTCCTCAAAATTGATCATACTTTTAACAATGTGTTTGAATAGCCATAGCCATGAATAGCCATTGTTTTTATTAAAATTAAATTAAATTAAAATTATACTAGTTCTAGTTCCTAAGAGTAAAGCTTAAAGTCACAGCTTGCACAAAAAGTGTGAATTAATCTAATCTGTTTTCTATCAGGTGACCATTTATTCAAGGGCTTCCATGGCAATGCTGAGCTCTCCAATGAGTCTTTTGCTGAGTTGGATGACCATCATCACCTGGGCCATGTGGACGCTGCTTTCCGCATGCACTTTGAAGACAGCCCCAACGAACACGACCGCATTTTCTTCTTCTTGGTATGGTTTAGCAAAGTCTGAGTATGTTATTGATCAGAACAGAGTTTGGCAACAAAGCAAAATGGATTGCAAGACTAAACCTGGAAGGGAGCCAACAGCTGTCACTGAAGACAGCCTGCAGGGATAGTATGGATAGACGGTGGATGTGATGTAGACCAGTGGTTTTCAAACATTTTGTGCACAAAGCACACCAAAGGGGAACACCTGTATTCCTGTCATGCAGGTCATGACATGTCATGAATTCTTCTTTTGACTGCCCGATAGGGGCACCTATTATGACCAGTAGCATATAATTTGCTTCCATCACTTTATTAGACACTGTCACACCGTCCAACAAGTGGTCTTGATTCCTTGGGTTCACATTCAGGCTCATATTGTGTTTTGAAGTTGGCCAAGTTTCTTTTAGAAGTGACAGAAAGTGGTTAAGGTTTAGGGGATTTATTCTCTTTTCTTTGGGTGTTGAAAACTGGTTTGCACCACAAATTCTTTTCTCAGTTCCAATGAATATCCTCATTAATAATTACAGCTGTTTACATGTGGTGATGTCATCATTTCCACCATCCCACAGCTACCCAAATTGAATCTTTGGCAGAGGGCTTTTAGAAAATAATTGAGGTCATAAAATCTGATTTTGTAGTGGTAAATGAGAACCTATGTGCAGTTGTCTATGGCAGGAGTAACACATAATATGCACGAAATTGCAGGGCACACCTGGACACACCGGTGTGCACCCTGACAGAGAAGGAGACAGTTAGGGTGCAAAGGAGGGATTTGTAGGTTCTGAAAATGCAACAGAGATATAAAGGCGGGACAAGGAATCTGAAAACTGTTGTTAATATGAAGCCTTTGATAAATACATTTTGTCTCCCTTTCTACTTACAGAAAAAGTGCCATCATAGATTCTTTGATTTGACTGTAAAAGCTTTAAAACTTGTCAGTTTAATCTGATACTTTTACTGCAGGACCACAAGGTGTTCAGCTATTACAAGCACAAGCTGGAGGTTGGCTACCCCAAGGACATCTCTGAAGTCTTCCCCGGAATCCCTGACCACCTGGATGCTGCTGTGGAATGCCCCAAGCCAGAGTGCGACGAAGACTCCGTTATCTTCTTCAAAGGTAAATGCAAGTTCTTGCTGACCTCAATGAGAGAAAAAGGCCATTATCATTCCTATGCTATTGAGAGCATTTCTCACTATTTGCTAA
Source organism: Australoheros facetus (assembly GCA_030220045.1). Taxonomy (NCBI): domain Eukaryota; kingdom Metazoa; phylum Chordata; class Actinopteri; order Cichliformes; family Cichlidae; genus Australoheros; species Australoheros facetus. The sequence continues at coordinate 5,624 of JASGAU010344060.1, forward strand.
AGAAAAGCTATGTGAAGAATAATTTCAAAGCTTCAAACAAGGTGTCTTTTTTTCTTCCTGAAGGGGACGACATCTACCACTACAATGTCAGAACCAAGGCTGTAGAGGAGAAAGAGTTCAAGTCCATGCCAAACTGCACATCTGCTTTCCGCTTTATGGAGCACTACTACTGCTTCCACGGACACATGTTCTCCAAATTCGATCCAAAGACTGGCGACGTGCACGGCAAATACCCCAAAGAGGCACGTGACTACTTCATGAGGTGCTCCAAATTCAGTAAGTGAAATATTAATGCTATGTGATTGGCTGTCATCAGTGCGAACACTGGAATGTGTATAGTTAGAAGCCATTATTAAAGGTTTATTTTGCCTAAAACCTGGAAATCATACATACATACATATATATATGCATTATTTTTCTTTGTAATCTCAGGTAATGACAGCGACCATGTGGAGAGAGAGCGATGCAGCCGTGTTCACCTGGATGCCATCACTTCAGATGACGCTGGAAACATATATGCCTTTAGAGGTGAGATTTGACATCAGAACAATTTGAGTGATTAATGTATAATATTTTGCATAGTTCCAGCATCTAAATCACTGTACAGAAGTGATAGTAGGTGTTTTGGTCAGGGCTAAGTTTGCTGTAGTTCTGGTGTTCACGGCATCTTAAGTTAATCCCTTACTCTGCAGGCCACCACTTCCTCCGTAAATTTGAAAACGACACACTGGTCAGTGACACCATCGAGAATGATTTCAAGGAGCTGCACAGTGAGGTGGATGCTGTTTTCTCTTATGAGGATCATCTGTACATGATCAAGGTAAACTACAGAAGCAAGTACAAAGACACATTTCTGATCCCGTCATTTCCTCCCAGAGGCTGAAACACCACCATGTTTATCTGTTTTTTTTTCTCCTCAGGATGACCATTTGTTTGTCTACAGAGTCGGTGAGCCCCACACCCACCTGGATGGTTACCCCAAGCCTGTGAAAGAGGAGCTGGGCATTGAGGGCCCCATTGATGCCGCATTTGTCTGCGAGGATCACCACATTGCTCACATCATCAAAGGTATGAACACAGGCGAAAATGCAGGAAGCAGGTAGTGATGATCCCCAAGTAATCAGTAGGATTACTTATTTCTATGCTGTTAGAGTTAGACTATATGTGCAGGTACATAGTCTAGTAGTTATTTGTACATCTGAGATCACTTTTCAACTAAAACCAAATCTTAGTTTGATGTAAATGCCTTTGAAATTCACCAGATTACCACTTACTTGAAAATACTCATGATTATATTTAGTACTAGGAACCAGGTTACACATTTAGATAGATGTGTTACCTACATCTTTCTGCCTTTTTTTTCCCATCAGGTAATCACATCTATGATGTTGAGTTGAAAGCCAGCCCCCGTACTGCAGGCAACAAGCGTCCAATCGCACTCTTCAGGAAGATTGATGCTGCCATGTGCGGTCCTGGAGGAGTTAAAGTGTTTGTAGGAAATCACTACTACCCCTTTGCCAGCACCATGTTATTTGTTGCTGGTAGGGCCCTGCCTGAGCAGCACAAAGTGTCTCTGGAGCTCTTTGGCTGTGATCACTAAGATGCTTGTACGACAGGACTGACTGGGTTTTGAGGAGCCGCACACACAACACAGTGAAATATGGAAAAACAAAAGCCCCAACAACTTCAAGCAGGAGGCGCCGCACAATTCACCAAAATTTTGACGACAGATGATGCAGTAGTTCATACCCATTGTTTTGCTCCTGTGTCTTACCTCAAAATAACCTTCTTTATCCCATTTAAAGGGCTATTACTTTTCATACTAAAGCTGTGTGGTCCTCCATCCAAAGTGTGCTACCACGAAGGTGAATGCTTTCCTGCGATTCGTTTTGTAGTGTTGTGAATAAAGTGGAGTGGTAACAATCAAGAAGGCGCACTGTGCTGATATATTTCTGTGAATCTGTGAATAATCTTCTAGGAAGCTTCTCAGGCTGGACCATGCACTCTGACTCCACACTTATGAGGACAGAGAAACATTTCCCAACATATTTCATTTTCTGAATATCCATCAGAGTAAATACTTTCTGTACAGTACACTCAAACAACACATATTCCAAAAATATGAGTAGACTGTAACTGTAGCTTATGACATCGCCTAGCCACTGACATTAAAAATGCAGTTACATGTTATTTATATTTATAAGGATTCATTAGACTGTTTCCATATCTACTCATACTCTTTTCCTTTCTTTCCATAGTTGATATACTGTCTAAAATAAATTGTAAATCAGCAGTTATTTGAATTTTATTAAGCGGAAGCATCCTGATTAATTTGCAGTGGAGTAGCAACCTGTCTGGAGTGTACTCTGCCTCTTGTCCTGTGACAGCTGGGACAGACTCAGGATAAGAGGTTGAGAAAGAAGTCTAAAAAAACATGTATTTTTAGAGGTTTAGAGACAGAACTGGTTGCAAGAGTACTGCATTTCCAGAGGAGGAGACTTTCCAGCCCTTCACCAGCAGAGGGTAGAAGAGTTCCACTTCACTGCTCTGCCACGGCATGAAACTAGAATGAGCATAATGCTTCTGTCTTAAGTCAGAGCAGGTGTTAAGTCATCTTATTCCTGTGAGGCAAACACTAAGAATTAGATTTGAATTAACCACAGGAAGCATTGGTGCTGGACTGAAATGTGGAGAATGTCAAACCTCTTCTTGTGAACTCCTACAGACTCTGCAGGTGGTAAAAGCACAACATTTGTTTGACAGAAAACTGATGTTCCTACCTGGTAAATAAAATGTGAACGGTAAATTATTCAGCTAAGCTTCTTTAACTCTCAGGTATCTGTCTCTGGTTCCATCTTTGTAGACATGTAGCATTACACTGTGTTTAAACCCCAAATACCAAATCTGCCAGGATTTCTTCAGTTCTGTTGAACTTGGGGTTCAAAAATCAAGACAAATACTCAAGTATTTCAAATTTCTGAATGCTGACTTGCAAAACAGCACAACATTTAAACATTTACACACTTATACACTTTTGGTGCACATGTCTCATGATAAAATATCAAATTTGTATGGCTAATCAATCCTGCCTGCCTTTGCCTTTGTTTTGTTTCAAGTCAGTTCAGTTTTACTGATTTAGCAGCAATTCACAACTACAGTACAACCACCTCAGGGTCCCATTCAAGTAAAGATTGAGATGTTATAATATTATAGAGCATAACCCTTTTTTCTTTTAAAAATGATATTTATTTTCTAAAAAAGCACTCTTTGCTTGCCTTCAAAACAAAGGGTTAGGGTCAGGGTTCAAGGCTAGGTTCGGGGTTTTCACTGATGACAATTTAAAGCTCACAAAATTAACAAAAAGTATCCTGACTCAGGAATGATGATCATCTTTTGGGATAAAAAGAAAAAATAATTTGTGATTATTTTGTGCCAGAACGAGGTTTGATTTTCTTTTTAAAAGTACAATATGTAACTGTAACATATGAAAATGTCTAAAATCAGCAAGACCAGTTTTGCAAAATGTTACATGTGATAGTCACATTTTGAACATAGCAGTGTGTTTACTTTTGGTGTCATGTCCACTTCACCCAAGCCATCCACCGGGCTAATGTGTATAGTCACATTATGACATCACCGTTCAGCGTGGCAGCCGGGGTGGGCTAGAGCTCCTGTATAAGAGGTTCACTCATATAGGTAGTAATTCTCATCATGTTAGCAAGCACTGTTAGCAGTTACTTCATAAGAATGAAATTAAATAGGATAGCATCAACAGGACTTCACTGAAGCAAATATTTTTCATGCTGATGTGTCAAAGTCAATTCATATGTGACCCAAGAATACTCATACTTAAACATAGCAGTGATAAGAGGGAAATAAATAAATCTAGTCAAGTTTCATCCCATCTTTAATGACCTGTGCATCACGCAGCTCCAAACTGATGCAATGGGATGATGTCAGGTTCATGACTGGGGTTGAAGTCTCTGATAACAGCACGCTTCATTGGATCACACAATCCCTTACTTCACCCCACCGGCTGCTGCGATGACAATGGAGGGAGAAACACTGAAGCCCTTCAGCGGCCCTGATATGATGCCACAATCGACTACAGAGGCCACCAGTCCAAGAACACACATACATCAAATCTGTGTCTAATGAGAGGAACACTGTTTGACAGAGAAACTGTAAGCTCAGTGGTTTCATTTACTACTCTGTAACTGCATCAATCATTCTAGCAAGAGTCAAAAAATATGTTTTTATGCAACTTTTATTTATTTATTTCAGTTCCACTGAGGTTACCAACCTCTTTGTCCAGAGAGACCGGACCAAGAAAGCAGCGTGTGTGTGTGTGTGTGTGTGTGTGTGTGTGTGTGTGTGTGTGTGTGTGTGTGTGTGTGTGTGTGTGTGTGTGTGTGTGTGTGTGTGTGTGTGT
>JASGAU010344061.1:0-12547 GCA_030220045.1 Australoheros facetus
GTGTGTGTGTGTGTGTGTGTGTGTGTGTGTGTGTGTGTGTGTGTGGTGTGTGTGTGTGTGTGTGTAATTGTGGTTAATTTCTACATGGGGTTCAGTAGATGAAAGAGGAAAGAATATGGTAACTGTGTGCTCTAAGTTTGATACGTGCAGACACACACACACACACACTCATGGTGAACCTGTGTGTTTTCATGAGGAAAGAGGACTGCATGACTGAAAATCAGAGAATGTTAAAGAAAGATGAAGTAAAACAAAACTGAGAGCGAATTCTAAATTTTTAAAGCGTTCCCAACTGAATTCCAAGAGGAGGAGCAAACAGGGAAGTGCTGGCTAAGATAGAAAAGCTGGAAAAATGAAAATAAAAATCTAATGGCATAAACAGCAGGCGTACTGACAAATATTTTAAATTAGATTCAACAATCTATTATTTGTTATTGTTTTAAATAGGCTTTCAGCTGTGAATTGAGCTCTACCCACCTGCAAAATCTGAGACTGTGTGCGTCGAGGTCAGAGCAGTTTAGCGTAGGCCCTAAGAGCAGCTTCAGACCTCAGATACACCTCTGCCAGTATGAAGAGAGAAACATATTTCCTGACCATAACAGGAGAGATGAAAAGTGTCATTACAGTTGGGGTCCATTTTCTAAAATTTAAAAACTCAGTTGTTTTTAAAGTAATTTTTATATATAATAAGTGTTCCAATGAATAACATGAACATAAACAACCTTAATGGTTGCTCATGGGAGCTTATGTCTAATGAAAAAAAATATTAAGAACTCTCCCATAGACTGTATATAAAACGTGATGCCCGAAGTCCTGTTTTTAGCCTCGAGATGCACCTTTCTGCCATCACCATCATGGTTACAAAGAAAACAGATGTGACGAGCAGGGGCAGGTCTGACTGCAAAACCACAGGCTCGTTGGCTAACAACGTGTAATTGGTTAGTTGTTAGCAGAAACAGGGTCCGGCAGGGTCCGGCAGGCTTTGTCCTCACTGCCCGGCACCGTGGAGCCCTGATTGGCAATTGCCACAGAATACTAGAATTGGCAGGTCCACCACTGGAGCCCTGTGTTTTTCACATGTGACAGCTGTGAAAGGGTCTGTGGAAGCAGCGGAGAACGTTATGCTGCCTGTAACATTGTTCAGTATGACCAGTTTGTGGTGGGTCAGTGATGGTCTGAGGAGGCATACCATGGAGGAACACACAGACCTCTACAGGCTAGGTAACAGCACCCTGACTGCCATTAGTTATCGGGATGAAATCCTTGGAAGCATTTTAAGATGCTACGCTGGTGCAGAGTTCCTCCTGGTGCATGACAATGCCCAGCCTCATGTGATGAGACTATGCAGGCAGTTCCTGGAGGATGAAGGAAATGATACCACTGACTGGCTCCCATGCTTGCCTGAACTAATCCAATAGAACACCTCTGGAACATCATGTTTTGGTCCATACGATGTCACGCCCTGGTCCACATCAGGGTGGAGATCCCCCAGGTCACCATCCGTTATCTCATTAGGAACCCCAATGTTGTCAGGCATGCACACAAGCACGTGGGGGCCATACAAACTACCGAGTACTATTTTGAGTTGCTGTAATGAAATTTCTGCAAACTGGACTAGCCTGCTGCATCTTTTTTTTTCGCTTTGACTTTTGGGGTGTTTTTGAATTCAGCCCTCTGTAGGTTGATCATTTTTATTTCTATCAATCTATGTTGAATCCTTTCTTTCCTGACACATTTCCCCGTCTATACCAGTGTAGATATCCAGCCTGATTGGTCTCCCATTGAGATCTGATGTGTTTTTTAAGTGTGTTCCTTTCATGTTTTTTGAGCACTGTAGAACAAAAGATAATATTTGTTTTATCAATTATGGTCCTATTCATGTCCAGAAGGGCAATGAAGTAGTAGGGTATAGTTTTAAGGTGGGCCCACTTTGGGATGAGTCATTACTCCATGAGCATGCAGTGTCTCTTGGGTTTTCCACTCATGTGCTTCTTTAGTTTCAAAAAGCTAGGATCTTTTGAAAAAAAAATGTGACTTTGCACATCAGCAAGTGAGGTTATGGTAGCTATATCCATTTTTTCCCCCATAAATACTAAGTACAGAATTTATAGGCCATCTACAGAAAGCAACCAATCAAATAATGTTTGGGGTGGGATGTGTTAGTCGGTCAGGAAGAGACATCTGCATCACTTCTTTTTAAAAATGAGTCAGCCAGCCAAGCCATTGGTCGCTGCCTAATTGGCACCACCTGACACCTGGCTCATTCCGTCTCCACTAAAACACAGGATGGGAGAAAGAGACACGCAGACTGTTTTGAGGTGTGAGTGAGTCACTGTGTGTGTGTGTGTGTTCATGTGACTGTCTTACAGTGTATGTGCAAATATAGGGTGCACTTCTTTGTGTAACTATTAGTGTGTGTCTGTGTGTGTGTGCGCGCACATGTGTCCTGTCCTCTTGGTGCTGACAGCTTCTCATTAGCCACAGACAGCTGGAAGAGGTCATCACTGCCCTGTCTCTGTCTAATACACACACACACACACACACACGCACACGTGCTGTACTGGTGAGGACCCTCAGTGGCGTTGTCCACAACCCTGACCTAATTAATTCATTACTCTCAAGCAATGTCTCCAGTTTCCTCAATGTGTTTTGAATTTTCCGGGATGAGCTTACATTCCCCAAAATGTATTCTCTTGAAAAGAATTCATGTCATAAAATGCCTTCAAGTCATTCAGACAGCTTTTCACTTCTTAAACACAACATGTGTTTTATAGGGAAAACAGAGGAGACTGAAAATAAGAGCAGAGCTTGTTTAACTTCATAAAATGTGCATGCTAATAAGTTAAAGTTAAATGTGCTAAAACAGCTACATTACTAAAGGACTGACTGATCACCTCTCATGTGATGGTTTCACTCCTGCGGTCAAAAGGTAATATTTTGGGGCTTCTGGTGTAGCAAGTGGATACTTTCTGCTCCACTGTAGCAGTCCTTGACACAGTTTTAAAAAGCAAAGTTGTCACTTTAGACCAGGCTTACTCAAACTCGGCCCGCTTCCAGCCCCGCCCCTACTTCCGGTCCGCGAATTGATGTCAAAAATAATTCCCCTCCAATTAAGAGGGTTAAGCGAAATGTCAAAAAAGTAACTTGAAGGGCCAAATTGTATGTTATTTTTGACATCAATTCGCCGACCGGAAGTAGGGGCGGGGCCGGAAGCGGCCCGCGGGCCGGGAGTTTGGGCACCCCTGCTTTAGACAGCTTTGGACAACAGCCACTAGTTTTGAGACTGCATTTCTACCAATACAATCCCTCTCTTACACGAGGACTGCACCAGGACTGCTCATCTGAATATATTAATATCGATTTATACGGATTATGCAAATAATCGTATAAATCCAGCTGCATGTTATAAACAAAAAACAAATATTTTAGGAGTCTGTCAAAAACTTTATGTTTTATTAGGCAAATAAACTGAATTCGCATGTTTATGCCGGCACACTGGACTTCTCTGAGAAGTCAGAAGTTAATTAAACATTGAACCACTAAAACAATTTTTTTTATTGTTGTTGTTCAGAAATGCAATAAATAACTCTAAGTTAGCATCTTAATCATAAAATAATATGCTTTAATATTTTTTTGTTTTTTGTGAAATGGTAAATTTGAAAATTCATGGATAACAATAATAATTATACTTTAACATTAAAAATATTTTACATCTGTGACGTAAATGGCTCCTTGAATGTAAAAGTTGCTGACAGCTGAGCTAGACCAACACAGCTCCACTGCTCCGTCTTGTACCGTAGAATTCATGCAATAGCAGCTTGATGACACCAGGGTGAATGACCTCTCTGATGGGACCCGGAATTCCCTCCCCTGCATTTATGAATCCAGAAGAATATCGAGATCTGGATTACTCTGGGAAAATTTCTTAACACCACCAAGACAACATCTCTTCCAATTTGCTTTGTATTTGTGAGTATGTGTAATTTTGCCCTATCTCATGATGGTGAAGCCTTCCAAAAACTCCTGGATTTGGACACAATCCAAAAGTTAATCACTTCTAAGTTCGGCCAAGCCCTATCTCCATGATTTAAAAAGAAAAAAAATCATGTAAATTCAACCATAAATTTTGAGTAATAAGTAAGCCAATCGCATAACGTCCTTGGTGAAGGTAATTAAGGCTACATAAAAAATAAGATCTGGAAAAGTGGCTCACGTCCCATCCATCCTGAGAGGAAATTATCATCCTGCGCTCCCTCAGAGTGATTGCTGCGTGCATCCTCAGAAAAAAATTAACTCTACATGTTTGCAAGATGTAATTAAACACCTGAAGCGTGGGGGCAGGATGTGAAGTAAAGTCAGCAGCTGACTCTGAACAAACAAACAAAAAAAGGAGGGGGGGGGGGGTCTGGCAGTACTCTGATAAATGTCGTAATGCACTGCTGACTTTGATCAGAAGGACTAACCTCTAACGTTTTTAATGGGAGCAAAAGAATAAACATTTTCAAGGTGGAGATTCATGTGTCAGGGATGATTTGGCCTCACCTGTCCACTTCTAATGCTCTAGATGTGCACAAAGTATGCGAACATATCCTCTGATAGGAAACAAGTAAGTATATCATGAATGTAACTAGGATTGAGTGGTCGAATTGGTCAGGATGTGTGCGCGTCCGCCTACTGAACTGGTAAAACAAAAAACCCACCCCATTCTCCTTTGTGTCTCTCAACACTCATTTGCTTTGTCCTTCTCTCTTTCAATTTCACCCACACAATCTCACAATCGTATACGTACAGCCAAAAATACACACACGCACGCATCCCTTCATCTCTCGCTTTCACACGCACACAATAAACACTTGTCATTGGTCGGCATCACTCGTTTATTCTCGCCCGAGCGAGGGATTTGTTTTTGTTCTTCCTGTCATTCGCCCATTTGACTTGATGGATGGTGGGTGGTGACGCAAAACACCTGCCACACACACACACACACACACACGCAAACACAAATACACACAACCTAAAATGTGCCACAATGCATGCAATCAATGTGCGCAAATATGTTTGAAAGTAGAACACAGCAAATAAACACACAAATAGTGCCTATGCGCAACATCTGAGGTCACAAACTGGTGTCCACATACAAGTACACAAACAGGCACACCACAGCAAAACACGTAACTGCCATTTCCCAACACTAGCCAAATCGTTAATCAGTTTCTTTCTAATTTTCAGGGTAGTTTTTATTATCTAGTCTTGCGAAGACCAAATTAAGGACAGCGAGCACACATGCAGTCCACACCATGTACAGACAGATCCCTCTTTCCATGGTTGACTTCCGATGTGGCCTCCAGTGTAAACAACAGTTTATCTCCATAGAGGACAAATGGACAGCAGAAGCACAGAGAACACGAGGAGCGGGGGAGGCTCTGAACCCTGAGGTCGTCAGTGAAAATCCCACAAAGAACGAAGAAAAAATGAGGGAAGTGTGAGGACTGCTCCCCTAAACAGTTTCTAACCAAGGAACCCGTGGTTAGCACACAGAGCTAAATCATGAGTGGATACTTAAGTATAAAAAGGTAGACATAAATGACTCCAAATGAATGTTGCTCTGGGCCTTCCAGATGTGTCATTTGACAACTTTATTGAACACTTCAGCAATATCATCTGTTTTAGCAATGCTATGGCTGGAATTTTTTTTTTGTTTTTTTTTTTGTGGTCACTATTGACTAAAAGTCTGAACTAGGGGTGTCACATTAGCTGTGTATTCATGACAACTATGATATTTAAAATATCTATATAGGTCAATAATGCACACATCATAATATTGCAATTAAATTCTTTTTTTGTTTGTTTTTTCGTTTGTACAATTAATGTAACAGACTTTCTCCATCTCCATGAATTTTTATTTTGAGCTTCAATAATTTGTCAAAAAAGGTGACACCAGTAGCATTCTGCCAGGGCAAGCAAGACAGGCAGTGCTTGTCCTGCGAAATCTAAAAATGGACAATTAAAACATCCCACCGTGAAAGCATTTTCTCTCCTTGCATCTCAAACAGTGTTCTGTCTGCATCCATCCTTAAAATTACTGCCACTTTGTGGCTGCAGTTAGCTATTGTCTCTGGAAGCAAGCTAAACTTTGCTTTCCTCTGATTTCACTGAAATCTATATGGGGCCAGCATTTTGATGGGCATGTCTGTGTCAGATTAACAGTGATGAGCTTGTCAAGCTGAGAGGCCAGCAGCTTCTTTTGGTTCTTTGTGCATCTGGTCTTTGACAGGAAATTGATGGAAGAATAGCATGCTATGCAAGCTGCTACTAGCTCTGCTTTCACTGCTCTGAGATCAGTTATAATCTGTGTGTTGTGTGGAAACAGAGTTGGGAATTAGAATGGAAACAAGCCCCCTGCAGCAAGCTACAGCAGGCCGTTAGCCTATATAAAAGAATTAAAAAAAAAAAAAAAAACAGGCAGCCCTAAACTATATGTTTTACTCAGGCCCAATCTTGTTAAACACTGGAGGAAGTTTTATTTATCTATTTATTTTTTGTTGAGGGGGGCAGCTTATAGCATTATTCCTCTTTTTCTATAAATACATAACAATAGTCATGAATTTTGATCACAGTAATTGTGAAAACTTCATCCAAACAGTAAAACATATGCTTAAGGGCTTCAAAAAGGAAAGACAATGAGGTATAGCCCTGGCCTGCATGTGTTTTGGGGGGAAAGCCTTCCAAAACTTTTTAGGTCGCCGCAAAGGTTTGGCCAAGCAGTCGGGAAATTTAACATTTCAGTCGATTAGTGTAGAGTAATGCAGGCTAAATCATTGGGAAAACACCAAGTCATGCATAACCTTGTTCACATGCAGAAATTAATTATCATATGGTAAATATTGAACATGAAGAAACATACATCAGCTAAAAAAAAGAAACAAAAAAATAAAGCAGTCATAATATTTGAATTTTTTTTAAACTTCTAATTCTGTTAATTCGAGTTTTTTTGTGATTACAAAATTGCTGTGTATAAACACTAGACTGAATTAAGATAAATGCTTATGTATAAAAAAAATAAAAGAAGTATACTTTTAAAAATCTGTGATATTTAGGCCTGCAAGAGCTCCTCTGAGGTCAGCAGTTAGCTAAAAACCAAAATGTTTGTGTATATCTTACATCCTCATGTCCTGTTGGTAAAGCACCAGCCCACTTCACATTTCCACTTCTCTCATCAGCATCAAAATGTGAACTCTGCTAGTTTTATTTTTTTTATTTGTTTTTAATCTTTGTGAGTTTATGTAACTGATTTTAACTGATCTTAATATGATATATAGTTATGGGTTTTATTTTACATGTTTTGTTTTTTAATTATGGCCACATGCCTTTGTATAGTAGGTTTTATTGATTAATTTATTATGTTATTAACCTGCCAGGGCCTGCATATGAAAATTAGCCCGTGTGGCTAAATATGGCATATTTACATGATAAATTTAAGTGCTCATTATTTTAAGTAATATGCATTGTCCCTTTTAAACAAACATTAACACAACAAATTACATTGATTTTCATTCTGATGTTGACAAAAACATTATTTCAACATTATTTCTTTTATGAATAAAAAAAATATAGAAAATGTTAAAAGGATCAATTATAGTACCACTCACAGTCTAAATGAGATTTCTAAACAGCTTAAAGAACTAAAAGAAAAGAAAACCAAATGTGCAAGTGTGCAAATATTGATACAAGATAGCCAAGGACACAGAGCGCGCCTTTAAAAACAACATTAAGGGAGTCTGTTGTCCATTTAAAATGTTCCAGTATAACTAAACAGTTTTAGAACTTGATGGATGGAATGGTGATAAAATAATCATGAGTCCAAAAACATAATTAAACTGATTATTTCAGATGTAAAACATGAGGGAGATAAAAAAAAAAAAAGAGATAAACACAGACACTGATGTAAACACGGACAACAGGATGTGAATGACGTCCGCCAAAATGCTGGAACAACTATTTCTGTCAGTTGCGATTCTGGGGGTGGGAATGTGTGTTTGTATTTGTGTGTGTGTGTGTGTGTGTGTGTGTGTGTGTGTGTGTGTGTGTGTGTGTGTGTGTCATATGGTATCATGGGAATAAAATGAGAAAGCCACGCACACTCAGAGTCTCACACACAGGGCAATGGCAAAACTGGACACAAATTGATACCAAATTAGAAACTGTGTTTTTGTTTTTCTCCAAACAGACCAAGTGGAGCTTGGCAGGCAGGCCGGACACTTGACAAGAGAGAGAGAGAGAAACAGAGAGAGAGAGAGAGAGATGCAGATTGAAAGAACGTGAGAAAGAAAGGAGAAGAGAGGATGGAAGGAGGAATTAAAATAAGTGGAATGAGGGCGGGTGAGGTGGAAATTGATCCGCAGGGAGTCGGTGGATGTGTGTGTTGTTTTAGCTGGATGGCCTCGGATTCCTCGTTGACCTTTACAAAGATAGCAGCTGGTCGTCTCTTACAGTTTTTAGGTTTGGTTTGCATTCTGGTTCTCGACCACAAAACGATCTGAAAAGCAGATGGAGAGCGAAGGCGAGAGCAGCAGCAGAAAAGACATTCTCCTGTCGTTCATCGACCTCTCTGGAAGAGAAAGGAGCCGAGCAAAAGCGGAGACGGAACTGCTTCAAGTGAACTGACAGAAACAAAACTGGCAAATATTTATTTTTTGTTCCAATGGTCTTTCATCCAAATAAAGCTTTCACTTCAATTGAGAACTGCGAGTCTGGCCGAGCTGCGTTCTTTCAACTTTTATGCCAAGAAAAATCACTTTGAATTTAGTTGAAAGGACGAGTTTTCACAGAAAGTTAAGAGTTGGTCGACTTTGGACAAAAAAAACAACTTTTGCACACAAAAACTTTTTGTACATGTCATTGGTCTAATTATTTAGGGATGAGCTCATCAAATGGTTACAGTTAGACACGAGCTGAAGTCTCACAGAGCTACTTCACAGCCATTCAGATATTTTACAGATGCATTTACTGTGATAGCGAGTGCAATCCAGATCGGAGCAAACCCTTTAAGCCACACCTCCTATGGTTGTTCAGGAGTGTGGTGTCAGTGTTTCTACAGGTATACAAAGTTTAAGATTTTTATACCTGCAGGGAAGACTGCAGTTTGATGCTTAGTGTGAAGCTCTAAGCATCACTGTTACACTACTCTTCCAAGTCTGAGGCCATGTTCTCATCTAGAACAGAGTGGAGCGCAAACTCCAGGTTGGAAATGAGTTGCTGCTCCAAGTGGAGGCGTTAGTATCCAAGTATCTGTCATTTGTGAGGGGCTCAGAGTAGAGCCACTATTCCTCCACATCTAAAGGAGCCAGCTGAGTTGGTTCAGGCATCTGAATAGGATGCCTCTTGGACAGGTTCTTCAGCTAATGTGAGAGATTATGTCTCTTGGCTGGTTTGGGAATGCCTCAGTGTCCCTTCCTAAAAGCTGTAAGAGGCGGCTGGGGAAAGAGAGGTCCGGGCATCTCTACTTAGACTGCTGCCCTCTCAACCCAGACCCAGATAAGTGGCAGAAGATAGGTGGATGGACCTTTTAAAACCAAACTCGTTATGGAAATACACTTTCCAAGTGAAAACACTGATGGCACTTCAAAATGAACAACAAGCTAAAAGGAAACCACTTGGTAAACTTTAAGTTCATTGTCCAAATGTGGTTATTCATGTGAAAAGAAAAGGAAAATATGAGTTTTTCCTAAACATTTCTGACGTACGGTGCCAACCACCAAGAGTAATTGTATTCTTAATCCATCTGTTATTGAATCTTTTATCTTTCCATTACTGTACACAAATGAGCAAGCTAGCTAGGCCTCCTTCTTCTCCTCCTTCCCGGTTTCTACCACAGCAACTCCCTGTGTTTAAGCTTCTGAATTTTGTTATGCTACATGCGTTAAGCAAGCTAACCTAGCTAATTAGCCTATTGTTCCTTTTACATAAAGAATACAGCCTGAAAGGGTAAGTAAAACTATGAAGAAGTTTTTTTTAAAGAATTAAATAGACCTTGGAAATTGTTACAACCTAATATCATTCTCAGGTAATCAGCTTATATCCATCCACTCCTGTTCAGTTATTACTGTAAGCTAAATCATTTATTGCTTTATGTGAACAAAGTTAGCTGATTTGTAGCTCTCTGTATTGCATGCACAAACAATTCACAAGCTGGAGTCAGAATGACCGGGTTTTGCTTGATAAATGAAATAATTAAAGTTAAAAGTTACTGCAGTGGGCTGGAGCACTGTAAAGGCTTCTGCTTTCTGTATTACAGAAAAAGATTCAACAATGCAAAAATAAACACAAGAGTCTCTACAATTATAAGGGCTACAGGGCAGAAGTGATGGAGAGATGGATGGAGGGATGATCCGAACAGAAAGATAGATGCGGGATGGAAGGATGAAAGATGAAGGGAGTGTCAACCTCAGATCTGTTTTACTATCATTTCACAGCCTAAACATGCAAAGGTCAGCTGTTATTAATGGCAGGCCCCGAGGAGACCAGATGAGTGTGTATGCAAATGTGTGTGACAGACAGTGAGTGTGAAGGCTTGCATGTCACACCTTTCTGCTCTAAATGCCACGCAGGCTGCCATTAGTGTCGTTACTGAATCGTCCCCACGGGGCTTGAAACTCAGGGTGTATTTGGAAATGTGACCTGACACTCCCTTTACTGCTTTATTCAAAAACAGCAGAAGTTTTTTCTTTTTTAACTATAAGCTAATATCAGCACAGGAAGCGACACGTGTTGGCACCTAAATTTCTCCCTGGTGCATTTCTACAAATTGCATGAGTGTAAAACAAATAAAAGAGTATTGTAACATCTATTTTTGTCATCAGTGTCACAACATCCTTGGAGGTCACATCTTTATGGCTACTTTGTTTACACTATGCCACATTAAACCATAAATGCATTCATGTCCACTATGTCCCTGCTGGCCTGCCATGTCTCTGTAAACAAGCTGTTTCTTGCTTGCCTCAACACATGTGGCTGTGCTCCTGTGTCCTGTGCGCACTTCAAGGTTTCAGCCTGATTTTACCACCAGAAAAATGCAACGCTTTTGCCATCAAGTTAGCTTTGTTAGCAGTGCTACTCAGGAGTGTTTGGTCAGCAGCTTAGCTGAGAGTACTGCAGGGAGAATGGAGAAAAGAGAAATGTCCTCTGTGAGATATCTGATGAGCGCGCACAACATGCTATGAGGCTCTTTTTTTGCAAAGCAACACACCTTCAAAACATCGCCACAACATATTCTTTGTCTTTTCTCATTGAACTATAGAAAATCCATAGAGGCTTCATGTGGCAGTCATGTGGCATTGCATTCATTTTAATGGCTCATAGTTTCATAAATAGGTCCTGTGATACAGGAGACTTTCAAGGTTTCTGACATCATGAGCACATTGCTCAAGAGTTGTCCGTCACATGGGGCATGATACAACCACCGGTGTCTAGGGAAACCTGTATTCTCTGAGCAGTAGTGGTTCCTGGGGATTCCTTGTTCTCGTTGGATGAAATTGGTGGCAAAGAAGCACTGCAGCAAAAATCTCCCAGTGATCGCTTTGGTTTTTAGGACACTGCCACGGTCGCCTGTTTTTCATGTTTGTCTGCAAATACTACTAGCTGAGTAGGTGTAAAAAGTGTAACGCAAACCAGAAATGTCAAAGTTTCACAAAGTTTCTCTAAGTAAAAGTTTTGCGCTGCAGCCAACATGTTTCAAAAGGCGCAGTTTTTACCTTAATTTCACTTCACCACTTGTTTTTCCCCTCACAACTGGTGGTTGCCAAATGGTTGCAGACTGGTCTCTAGGGCCAGAGCCAGACCTCAACTGTATTTTTTTTTTTTGTAACTTAGTAATGAACTAATTTTAAATGGTATCTTTGGGTATTTTGCCAAAAGTAACCTGTTGCATCATTAGATTTTTAGTTGAATCTATGAAAAATGCCAAAGATAAAATTGTTTGATAAACACAAATAGTATTTTTCCACCAACAAGGTGATTCCCAAAGAGCTATTAGCCAAAAACATGGCATATCTTGGTATGGCGTGCAGTGAGTCCTTAAAAAATGTAATCAAAGTGGACATGTGGAGGACAAAACTATCTGTAGCTGATGAACAGTATCTGAAAGTCATGTCCTTAAGAAATGGGGGGATTCAACAAAGACCTGACATGAGAACTTTCTGCATCACAAACAGACTGCCAATCAGTGATGTCAGTAACGCGCTACTTAGTAACGCGTTACTCTAATCTGACTACTTTTTTCGTTAACGAGTAATCTAACGCGTTACTATTTGTAGTCCAGTAATCAGATTAAAGTTACTTATCCAAGTAACTTTGCGTTACTTTTTTGTCATTTTCCTCCGTACAAAGATATATTTTTGCTTTCTTCTTGCGTCTCGGGGAGTGACGTCTGGCAGATGCAACAGTTAAGTTCCGTTTTCGGCATGAGGACAATAACAGCACAGCGACACAAACGTAAACAATGGAGGGAGGAGAGAGATGCGCGTTTTCTAGCTGAAATTCAGGCACTATT
>JASGAU010344062.1:0-10689 GCA_030220045.1 Australoheros facetus
CCAAGAGATATAATCTCTCCAGCGTGTCCTGGGTCTGCCCCGGGGCCTCCTCCCGGTGGGACATGCCCGGAACACCTCACCCAAGAGGCGGCCAGGAGGCCAACATGCATAATTAACATTTTAAAACCGCATTTATTGTAAGTTATATTTAAAGTTATGATGGTTTGATAAGATGCACAGCTGATTTGGAGCAGATTTAACTTACTGAGTGCTCATCATGGTCCATAGTCTGAGCCAGAACTGGACTAAAGGACACTGGAGAAAGAGCTCCAGGCTTTTTCCTCACAGCTCTGATCTGAAGCAAGGCTCTGAAGGCTGGAAAGCAGATACATTCATTAATGAATTTATTGACTGAATCCAAACCTGCTCAAGAAGCATGACAACAATTTTAAAAAAGTAGGACTTCTTACGCAGCCTGCAGATGGGGCAGTTGTTGGCCTGGTACCGCAGAGTGTCTGCACAGGAGTTGCAGAGACACAGATGTCTGCAGGGCAGAATGAGCGTGTCCCGCAGGTCAGACAAGCAGACGACACACTCGTTGCTGTTGTCACTGTTCTCGTCATCAGATGGCTAGAGGGAAAAAAATTAAATAAATCAAAAGGCTTGCAAATCAAACATAGCAAACTTTTTAACCGCATCAGGATTCACTTGTAGAGTTAGCATTTCTAACCTTAGTTTCTTGGTTATTTTTGTTCTCAATCCCATAGATCTCCTGCAAGAGGTAGCTTACACGATCCACCTGAGAAGATACAAAGATGAAATTCAAGATTTTTTTTTTTTTTTGAAAATTTCAAAGTCATCCACATATTCATATATATTTACAGAATGAGAAAAGCCATACATGTCACACCTACGGTAATTTAAATAACTTACAATAATAGAAGACTGAAAGATGAACATTTATAAAACTTACAATTTGCTTCTGCTTCAGGGGTTTCACTGAGAAACTACCATCAACATGCTGGAAGAAAAAAAAAGAAGAAGCATGTTTTCACTCATATACATAGAAAACATACTCTCTACAGGCTAAAATGAGCTATTCTTTTTAAAAGTATACATACTCTTTCAAATGCTGCCAAAAGCACATGAGCATGTCCAAGGCAATCTTGAAGAGATGGGGAGAGAAAAAAAAAAAAAATACTTTCAAGGTTATTACTTGATTTAAGGCAACAATTCAACTGCTATCATTGTCCATTCCCTTTAAATGATAAAAAAAAAGGGGCTAATTATGCTCATTTCCAGCTACATAATTTTATTATTTTAGGTATATCTGCTCTCTCTGACATCATGCAAATTATATGAAACTTTGGCCATGTTTAAATGTAAACACACAGCACTAGGAGTATATATAGACAAAATAAAATAAAGAAAATGTACAATACCCCCCAAATAAATAAATAAAAATCTGCCTTAGTGCTGTGCAGTTCTGGTGACTTACCGTCCCCTTCATCAACCACGGCTTGGATTACCATGGGAAACACTCCTCGGTCAAGGTCAAAGTTCAGCTTTAAAGAGGACAATTATATATAAATAGAAGGCAAAGGGGTAGCGATGCAATCTGTTTTTACAGTGTATTACATCACAACACATCATAAAAACAGATTATAAGAATGTCATTAACTGCTGCAGATACTCACATCTTCCTCTTTCCACTCGCTGAAGTCTATTTTAAAAGACGGCATGGAGAACTGCTGGCTCACCCCCCGCTTGTAATGCACAGTTTCAGAAGCCATCGACGGATCCTTTGGGCTGTACCTACATGAAGCAGACAGATAGCAAAAGTCTTGGAGTTTATGCAAGTTTTATCACCAGGCTGAGAAAGAAGAAGAAAAAAATTGCACCTATATGAAAAAAAGCAAAGGTGTTACTCCAGTACACCGTCTTTTAATGACAGCAAATACAGATATCAGCGATGAGGGATCACCGTTAATGCATCAATAAATTTACTACAGTTTCCAAATAATAAAGAAAACAGAAAAACGCAGTACAACAGCAGCGACAGCCATCATATTATGTATCATCTTGATTGTTTCAAAAGACGGTAACTTCAGATTATCACTTTCATCTTTGTCTGAGTCTTATCTGGTATCCATGGTGACTGGTGGTTGCTAAGGACCCATCGCATCTATTCTAGACTTTGTGCACTCAAGCTCAAATCTCACACCCATAAAACAGCATCTAAATGATTCTTACTGTTAGTGCTTCACATTAACATGTAGCGGCTGTGTCAGAGTAGATGCATCTGTGTGAATGATACAGCTGATCCTCTCATAGGCAGATGGATATGCCCTGTCTTTGTTTACTTCACACAGGCCAGGAATTTTAATAAAATAAGTAACAGGCCAGATGATGATATGATAGTGTTAGTTGTGAAATTAGATTCTTACACTGCCATCCCATTGGAGAATTCCTCAAATGCCTGGCAATAGAGGGTGATGGCCACCCGAGCATCAGCATCAAAGGTGAACTCCACACCATACTGGACCTTTGGTTTCCCACCGTCCTCCCCCAGAGTGTCAGAGTCATCTTTATACCTACAATACAGAGGTCTGACAAGACTTAGGCCAGTGCACTGTAAACTCACTCCATTAAAACCATCTTATTTCCGGTTTTTTTTTTAATGGTGATATTTTCCTGTGATATTGTTACCTGACCAAACGCAGAGAGTCCTTCCTAATGTTCACCAGGCTCCTCAAGGTTTTCACAGGCTCGTGAGGCGCAGGTGTTACATATGGAAACTAGTGAAATAGCAGCATTTGAAATGACTGAAAAGGTTTAATCGACCATTTTACTGATAAAAAAAAAATGTTGAATTGCTGCTGAAAATACAATGCTAAACAGTGGGTTAAAGAAACAACAGTTTTCACCTGCACTGGTCTATTTCCAAGAAAATTCAGGTCCATGTTTTCCCCAAAAAGGTATCCCTCTGGATGCGGTGTGTCAAATTTCTCTCCTCCCATGAAAAAGTGGCTTGCAAAATAATTCCCTGAAGGTTAGAAAGGCAAAAAAAAAAAAAAATAATAATAATATTTTTTTTAAAAAGAGCGAGATGAATCGACATTATTTTTTAGCAGAATAGAGTGCACTCATGTTTAATAGTGCTCAATAGTGTTTAATATAAGACTTATTTAAAAGCAAGAAAAACAATAAATGTGGTTTAAAGGTTATTGCTTTGAAAGCTGAAAATATTTTTTTGTTGATATGGAGGGTCACTATGTCAGCATCTATGGTTGGTTCTCTGCTCAATGTGGGTGAAGAGCCGTAATTCATCAAAACCACGACGGTGTAACAGCCTAATAAAAAGCTATTGTGCTTTGTCCTCGGTAATAGGAATGTCGGACACACCGAAGGTTTTCTGAGTAACTTATGATCTCTTGGCAATAACATGATCACACATGTTTACAATCATTATCCGTCTTACACGGCTGATGGTCATTAGCAGAAAGCACGCTCAAACCGCACTAGCGTTAGAAGATCCGTGTTTATGAGGAATCTGATTTCATCGAAGAAACAATGCCGATCACTTACCAGATTTCGGTGGAAATCGATAAGCCGAGTTGGCTTGAATATCGATGTCCTCAACACCAGCGATCCTGCGACTTAGGATGGACCCCATCTCTGCTTTCTCCGCTGGGTCGCCCGATGTTAGCTACAATTAGCTAACAAATAATGGTGCGTCGGCAGCTCCGATTACCTCTGCCTTCAGCCTAGACTAACGCCAAAACGATAATAACGCTAACCAAAAATATACGCTTTGGTTATTCTAACATTTTACTCGCTCTGTTTGTCGGTGTTTGCGCAGCGAATAAGGAAACAAATCGAGGGGAGTTGTTGTTTTGCCAGAGGTGAGCTAACATAGCAGACAGACACGCTGATTGGCTGTCGCCGAGCGTTCCGGAGCGTTCGCTCTAAGTACAGGGACCGCCCGGAAGGCCACACGGAGCTAATTAAATAAAGAAGGGAAGTGGTCAGCGTACGGGCGTCGGCTCCAGTCCATCAGATTCAACGCTGCTGCGTATGGCCGACAAACTATGGTATAGGAATAGGAAATGTTTGACCTAGGGTTCACACACTGCGTAACAAATTTAAACATGGTTACAGGTAATAATAATAATCTACTTAAGTGCAATTAGCGTATAAATTAGCCTACAGCTGGCTAGTTGGCTAATATGCAGGAAAAGGAGAAATTACAATCAGTAAAAAAAAATCTTGATTTGTTACCTAAAGGTACCTGGGAAACAAAAAAACAAGTAGTTCAAGCTAGTTTGTAAGATAATTATCAACTGAAAATGTACATCTGATATGAATTAAACACAAAATACAAAACTACTGATGTTTTTTCTTGTCCTTCTTTCGTCGGATCCCTTTAGGGGTCGCCACAGCGGATCATATGCCTCCATCTTGCCCTATCTCTAGCATCCTCCTCGGTCACACCAATCCTCTGCATGTCCTCCTTCACTATATCCATGAATTTTCTCTGGGGTCTTCCTCGTTTCCTCCCACCTAGCAGCTCTGTATTCAGCATTTGTCCAATTTGTTCAATTCAATTCAATTCAATTTATATAGAAATCACAACAGGCACCGAAGGTGCTTTATATTGTAAGGTAAAGACCCTACAGTAATAGAGAAAACCCCAACAATCAAATGACCTCATATGAGCAAGCACTTGTTGACAGTGGGAAGGAAAAACTCCTTTTTAACAGGAAGAATCCTGTGGGAGAATCATGGTGAGGGAGGGGCAGTCATCTGCCGTGACTGTTTTGGGATGAGTGAAGGATAAGCAGAAGAGGATGGGTGGATTTTTTTTTTTTTTTTTTTTTATCACACTGTCCTCTTCTGGTCCTCCTCAACACCATCAGGGAAACGTTCATTTTCCTTGATCCTTTCACTCCCATCATCCTCAATCACATCTTGTTGTTACTACCTGCTACACAGACAGACCTCTACAAGAATGGCACACGGAGAGGGTAGGCCTGCCCTCCTGTAGAACCACCACCCGCAGGAAGTGCCATAGGAGTCGAGTGCAATATGTGTCAGGAGGTGGCCAAGGAAAGAACCCTTGGCGGACTGATCCCTAGCTACCAAGGCTAGCTATTGGGCAATGGAATGTCACCTCTCTCTTGGGGAAGGACCCTAAGCTAGTGAGTGAGGTTGAAAGGTACTGGCTATATATAGTCGGGCTCACCTCAATGCATGGCCTGGGCTCTGGAACTAGTCACCTGGAGAGGGGCTGGATTCTGCTCCAGCTTAGAGTTGCCCTGGGTGAGAGGTGGTGGGCTGGGGTGGGTACTCTTGTATCCCCTTGGCTTGCTGCCTGTATGTTGGAGTTTTCACCCATGGATGAGAGGGCTGCTTCCCTGCACCTTTGCGCCAGGGAATGGGTCCTGACTGTTGTTTGTGCTCATGTGCCAAATGACAGTTCAGAGAACTCAGCCTTCTTGGAGTCGCAGGTTGGGGTGCTCCATCCAGTGACCCCTTCATCCTACTAGGAGAATTCAGTGCTCATGTGGGCAACAACAGTGAGACCTGGAGGGGCATGATTGGGAGGAACAGCCTGCCTGATCTGAACCTGAGTGGTGTTCTGTTATTGGACTTATGTGCAAATCACAGGTTGTCCATAACAATTCTGGCAAACCATCAGGAAACTCAGCAGGGCACAGCGGTGCTCTACTCACATGGTGTAGAGTGCGGGTGGGTTGTTGCTGACTTCAACTGAGGATATAGTCGGGCGCTGGAAGGACTATTTCAAGGACTTCCTTAATCCCACTGACACAACTTCCATAGAGAAAGCAGAGTATGTGGACGAGGGGGATTACTTGCTCGTCACTGGGAGTGAGGTCACTAAGTTAAACAACTCCTTGGTGGCAGGGCCCCTGGGGTGGATGAGATTTGTCCTGAATTCCTGTAGGCTTTGGATGTTGTTGGAATGTCTTGGTTGACACGCCTCTGCAACGTCACATGGAGGTGGTGCCACTGGATTGACAGATTGGGGTGGTGGTTCCCATCTCCAAGAAGGTGTGGTCCAACTACAGGGGATCACATTCCTCAGCCTCCCTGGGAAGGTTTATGAAAGTGTGCTGAAAAGGAGAGTCCATTAGTCAAACCTCAGATTCAAGAGGAACAATGCAGTTTTGTCCTGTCATGGAACCATCTTTTTATCCTCTCAAGAACATTCAAATGTGTGTGGGAGTTTGCTCATCCATTCTACATGTGTTTTGTGGACCTGGAGAAGGCATTCCTCCATGTCCCTTGTGCTATGCTACGGAGGGTGCTGCGGGAGTATGCCAGTTGTAGTGTTTTGGGCATCTGACTAGGATGCTTCCTGGCGCCTCCTGGGTGAGGTGTTCCAGGGATATACGACAGGCAGGAGGCCCTGGGGCAGATCCAGGACACACTGGAGAGATTATATCTTTCACCTGGCCTGGGAACATCTCAGTGTCCCCCCCAAATAAGCTGGAGGAGGTGGTTGGGGAGAGGGGGGTCTGGGCTTCTCTGTTTAGGCTGCTGCCCCCATAACCCAGCCCCGGATAAGCAGAATAAAAAGGATGGATGGATAATATTGTTTTTATATATTTATGTAAGAAAATAATATTTAGGTTAATGTTAAATTGTATGTGACTGTTTTGCCCATTTCAAAATCAAGTAAAACTGTTTATTTTATTAACTTACATCTCACTAATAAGCCATGGTAATGTTTATCTATAACAATAATGGTTATGGTGCAAGAATGGTTATGATAATGGTTAATAATAGTTAAAATGGTTATGTACAATGTGCAAATGATCAAGCATGGACAATAGAAAGTTAATATTGGCGGTGTTGCAGTGGGTGGTAGGTGATGGGTTTAGCAGTGATGGGGGGCCCCAAATCTAATCCTGTTTAGGGCCCCATAACACCTTGAGCTGTCTTACAGTGAGAGTAGCTGGCTATAGAATAATAAAGCTCAAGAATAATAATTATAATTATGAAGATATAATTCCTGCTCAAATAAGACTAGATCCCTAAATAACAATAAAGCACTTTTTTTGTTTCTTCAAAAAAGATTTTTGACTTTATTTTTCACAGGAAGTACTATCACTGTCTTCCGTTATGCCTTATTAACTTGACCAACTTAACGTTGCACTTCTCCAGTGTGACCGCAGGAGGCCAGTAAACACTCACGATTCTAAATACTCTCAAATCAGGAATTAGTTTCAATCGGAATCTTCTGGTAAGCGGTAGATTGATCTCCAGATCACATAATCGGCGTTCAGTAATACGTATAAATAATTAATATAATACAGGGTTGCCACTTACTCTACTCTGAGGAGTCTTAAAATATTGTTAGCAGGAATTATTACTTATAACAATGTAAATAATTGTATAGTTAGTGGTGCTGATACAAAAAAGTAGTGGAAACAGTTGTTTAGATGTAACTGGTTAATATAGTTTTTTGCGTCAAAAATTACTCCGTATTTAACTGAACTACAAAACAAAAACAGAATGTGACGTTGGGTTTCAGCAGCAGCTCGTGTAACGCCTGATTAATGACGTCAGGTGTAAATCCATCCCGTTGTATGTGGCCTCTCCTCAGGAGGGACGGAGCTGCTAACGTCAAGCAACTTCACGCAGCGGGCTGGCGTTTCATCTCTTACAATCAGGTAATCTGGCATTTAGCATATTGACAGCTGCGCCGTTAAAGGTGGTGACCTGAGACGCTTCCCCCCGCGCAGACGTCTTCACTCCTTTACTCTTTCTGTCCGCGTCTGTCTGTTAATTTTTTTTTAATTTTTTTTAACGAGGTCGTTTCTGTGTCACGAATGGCGACGCTAGCTATAGCTAGCTAACCACTGCTACCCAGCAGACATGCTTTAGCAAAACAAACACGTCGCTGTCTCCAAGCTGACCTCATCGTTTGACAGCAAACATGTCAGCTGGCCGTCAGCTTTTTAGAGAAGCTGTCATAGAAGTATAAATGTATAACGGCTTATTTTCACGTTCACATCACTCCCCATAACCTCTCCGCTTGCTAGCTACCGTGTGAAGACTCCAATAATGGGAAACACTTGTATTAGAGCCAAGCACCAATTTAAATTAACATCGGCTTCCTCTGGCCTCACTTACGTAACTAAGTTATTCATGGTTAGTTGTGCAAGTAGATTTGAGCAGGATTATCTGCTACAGGATTATTAAAAAAACAAAAAAAAAATCAGCTAGCTGGCTAGTTGATTATCGGGGAAATTGTTCCAGTAAGTTCGGAATAGTTTCTCCCAGAAAACTTAGATTTTGGGTTCTTATTTCGATCACATTTCACTTTTCGTTTCACTTTTGTTTTTCATTAGTTCTTGACACAAGAAAAGTCCACATTCCATGTTGGGAGAAATGCGCTAGCTGTTAGGGTTCCTAATACCTACCCGGTGTCGTATCAAAACGTTATTGCTGGTGTGTGTCTGCGTGTATGTATATGTATAACAGGGTTATTAAATATGTATGTTATATTTGTTGGAATTTCTGGCCCTTTTGGCCAGATCTCTCTTGAAAAAACGACATTTTTAATCTCCATGAGACGTTTTACCTGCACAAAAAACTGACTGCAGCTGCTACCTTATGACAGAAATGTTCTTTTTGGCTCAAAATGAGTTATATGTTATCATAAGGCTTTCCTTGTTTTCAATTGTAGTATAGATTTTATATTTTTGACATTCTTAGCTTAACTCCATTTTATTCTTTTAAATTCAATATTTTTATGTTAAAGTTATTCATTATAATGAAATCACTTTGGGATTTCATTGGGAGGCTTTTTGTAATGCTGGTTTTGATAAGAGCATTTTAATTGTTCTGATGCAGCAGGTAGCAAAAGATGTAGTAATAATAATAATGGTGAATTATAATTTTTTTTAAATCATATTCCAGGTTGCAGCACATCTCTGGCTCCTTGGGAGGAATCCTTGTCTCAGTCACATCAGGTAAACTTATATAATTTACACCATAACTCACAACGGCACAGCTGGCCAGTGTGTTTCTGCTACGGTTTGGACCTCCACAGAGTTTTTCTCTGTCTGTGGAAGGCTGTCAGTCCACTGTCTACCTCGGCTGTCAGGCCTGGGTGGGAAGGGTCCATCTTTATTTATGCTGGAAGTGTAAAACTTTGTGAAAGGAGTTTGATATGGGTCGAAGAGTCAGTTCTGTCTGATGACCGTGATACTGAGGGGAGTTGTCGAGGATATCCTGAACTTTTCTGTTAGTGCGCCTGCTGTCTTTGCTGCTGTTAGCCTCTGTTAACTGCTCTTTGCTGGTGTTAGTGAATGTAACTTTGTTGGACACTGAGACTTAATGAATAAACTCCCATATGATGTGAGAATGTAATCTGTTGTAAACTGTTTTTCAGAGGAAAAGTGTAACTTTTAGGACACTTGAGCCTAATATAAGGTGGCACAATCTTAGCTTATAATGTTTTTTGTTTAGCTGGCTCTTCAGCTGTCAGAGATGGGAAGGGTTGCACATCTGATCTGCTGACAATAAGTAATTGTGACAATATCGGGACTAAAAAGGCACATTTATAGTGTTAGAACCCTGACTTAAGTGGGGGAACATGGGGGTTTCCACAAACCAGCGCCTGGCCCATGTATTTTTAATAGATTAACTATGGGTTTATGAGAGTGCATCAATTTTTTTGAAGATATAATTACACAGTGGAATATCCTTTTTTTTCTATTGAATAACCTCAAAAAAATTACTGACTGTACCGTTTGAAAACCATAGTATAACTGAAGAACATTTTATTGAACTCGTATGAGGATATCACTGAGACACAAATGATCTTTATTTATTTTGCGGACATTTGTGTTAATATCAGTTTCAGTGAAAAGGCGTTCCATAGTTTAAAAATAAAGGGAAGTGACATTTTAACATCAAAACAAACTGAAGTCTAGACAGATGTGAACTTTTTTCCCACAGATGGTTAGAAATGTTGCGGTCCATACACACTTCCTTTTTCTGTGTACCCATCTCGCTGTAGCAGAACCTTTCTTTTCCTCTTCAGATCAGTTCATACATTTAAAAAATCAGTTCACATTTGACTAAAACAGATGGTGTTGGAGTTACAGTATAAATTCCATTCTGTTTATTATAAATTATCATATCTTCTGTTTGTATGTTTTTATAAAATGTTTTGTGTATATATTATACTGTTGTTTTATGTTTAAAACGGAAGCACGTGGTGATAATGCTTACAAAGGAAGTTGTACAGGGGTTGGACAATGAAACTGAAATACCTGGTTTTAGACCACAATAATTTATTAGTATGGTGTAGGGCCTCCTTTTGCGGCCAATACAGTGTCAATTCGTCTTGGGAATGATATATACAAGTCCTGCACAGTGGTCAGAGGGATTTTAAGCCATTCTTCTTGCAGGATAGTGGCCAGGTCACAACGTGATCCTGGAGGGAAATGTTTCCTGACTCGCTCAATAATCTCTAGATCTATTGACTGTGCAGGCCATGAGAGATGTTCAACTTCACTTTCATGTTCATCAAATCAATCTTTCACCAGTCTTGCTGTGTGTATTGGTGCATTGTCATCCTGATACACAGCACTGCCTTCAGGATACAATGAACCATTGGATGCACATGGTCCTCCAGAATGGTTCGGTAGTCCTTGGCAGTGACGTGCCCATCTAGCACAAGTATTGGGCCAAGGGAATGCCATGATA
>JASGAU010344069.1:0-22126 GCA_030220045.1 Australoheros facetus
TAAAATCTTATATATATATATATATATATATATATATAAGATTTTAGCTTGACTGTTGCATGAGTGAAAGGCTGCCATTAAGTGTTACAGTACGTGATAGTATATGAATGGGTAAGTGTGTCCAAATGTTCGACTAGTACTGTAGTTCTCCAGGCTTCTTGAAGAACATTCAAAGCTCTTCTTTGGATGATGGCTGCCTTTTGTTCTGTTCGCTGCCAAGATGACCCCACACTGCTTCAATAATGTTAAGGTCTGAGCTCTGAAGGCCAACTCAAAACTGTCAGTGTTGCAATGTGTGTTTTTCTATCCAGGTTTGCTTTTATTGCCTTGGCAGTGTGTTTGTGATCACTGTAATGCAATACCATCTGGAAAATGTCTGCCAATCAGACACTTTCCAGATGGTATTGCATGGTGGCTCAAAATCTGATGGTACTTTTCTGCATTCATAATTCCATCAATTTTGACAAGATCTTCTTATTCTGGAAGATTCTGGATATACGAGTAACATATATCCAGTAATCTACGATACAATTCAGACGATTTGGAAACCTTTTATTCATTTTGGACCTAGCAGATGAAACAGTGGACTATTAAGACTGCATACCCTGAAGTTCCATGACTTACGTACATATATGTACCCACCACACTAACTCTGGAATCAGATTCTAGTATTCTAGGCCAAGCTGAAAGGCTGAATTAGCTTTGTTGAGAAGAGAAGCTTTGTTCACTTTGTTGATTGTAGCTTTATTCTTATTATTGTTGCTTTTGTTTGTTTGTTTGTTTAAGTTGTTTTTGTTTTAATAAAACACCATGTATGTGTGTTACATGGTTTTTTTAATGCCTGAATTATTCTTAGGTTAGCATCGAGTGACTTAAAAAATAATAGGAAACATTGCTGTGAATGTACAGAAGCAGCCGATGTCCAAAGAATAACTTTGAAAGACCATCCGAAGAACTGGAGAATTATTGCTCAATATCACGTCAAAAATAAATACAGGAAAGTCATCATTTAAAGAGCTCTTTGGAAATTCAGTTGACACAGTGACTTACACAACGTTGAAATACGTGCCCACATGCATATGCCGTTTTCATTCATTCATATGAATGGGTGGAGTGTGTCCAAACATTTGACTGGTACTGTATATAAATGCTAAAAAACAAAAACAAAACTACACCTTAAATGTTTATGTATGAGTTAATTTAGTTACTCAACAACAATTCACATTTTATGAAATAATCTCAATCTGAAACAGAAGGAAACTGTCGAACAGATGTAGACCTAAATGAGAGTAATGTGTTCCCACCTGAAAGAAAGAAAGAAAGAAAGAAAGAAAGAAAGAAAGAAAGAAAGAAAGAACATGTAAATAACTTGTCCTTTCATTGTTTTGCTGATGACATTCAGATTTATTTTCCTATGAAATCAAATGCTCCCAATTCATTGCAGATTTTGTTAAACAGCCTTAATGACCTAAAGAATTGGTAATGCATGAATTTTCTTGATCTTAATGAAAGCAAAACAGAGATTGCTATGTTTAGCTGCACTGGACAGTTGAAGAACTCTGCAGCCTCTCTTGGACACTGTATGTGTGTATTTTTCCTGATTCTTTAATATATTAAATGTTTTACTTTTTTAATTAAAGTGTTTCAGGTGTCTTCCTTCACAAAAAACCTGTTTACCTGTCAACACCTAGGGTTATGCATCCATCAATCTGTTAAAAATCTTGGTGTGATCATTGACAACTCCTTTAACTTTGATAGGCAGATTAGTTCTGTGGTGAAAACTATTTTTTTTTCCAGTTGAGATTGTTGACAAAAGTGAAGCCCTATCTTTCTTATAATGCCTTTGAAAGAGCCGAACATACTCTTATCATGTCAAGGCTGGATTATTGTAATTATGTAGGTTTATCGCAGTCATCTCTTCGTCGGCTTCAACTGGTCCAAAATGCTGCTGCTCGACTTTTAACAGGGACAAGAAAGCGTGAGCATATTACTCCAGTTTTAGCTTCACTTCATTGGCTTCCTGTCAATTTTAGAATCAATTTTAAGTTTTTATCAATTCTTTTAAAGACTTTAAATGGGCTGGCCCCTTTGTATTTGTGTGATCTTATCCATGTTTATACTCCTGTCAGAGCATTGAGGCCTGCCAATCAGATGATTCTAAAAATTCCTAGATCTAGACTTAAAAATAGAGGTGACCGAGCTTGCGCAGAGCCTCTGAAATGCCTTAACATTTCATATTAGAACTGCTCAGACTGTTTCTACATTTAAGTCTCTGCTCAAGACCCATTTCTACTCTTTGACTTTTAATTCGAGCTAATCTTGACATCTTGTATTTATTGAGTTATATGTTGTCTGGATTTTTGTTTACTTGTTTTTGTTTTGTTTTTTATGTACGGCTTTTTTTTTTTTTTTTTTGGTTGCCTGTGAAGCACTTTGGTCCACTCCGGTTGTTTAAATGTGCTATATAAATAAATTTGACCTTGACATTGGCAAATATGGCAGGTGTGTAGCTTCAAATAAGAAAAGAAGATGAAACTAAGCAGCTAGTTACAGGAAAACAAGTGTTTAATGATATCTACCTTGTGAAAGTGGGAAGTTGTGGTTTTTCTATGATTTGGTTCACAGATTGCTGCAACACCAGAACATCTCAGAAAAAAAAAATGTGGTTGCTTGCAGAAATTCATCAACCTTTGGACTGTCTCATCCTCATCATGACTGGTCTGAATGAGCAATGCTGATTGGTCTGGAGGTGGGTCCGCCTTGTTTAGTCTGTACATATAAACCCTTTTGCCTGTCTTTTTTCTCTAAGGGACAGGCATAACATCCTTGGGATATTCAACGAAACCTGCTGACACTTGGGTAAGCTTCTTCTCGTTTTAAGGTCCATTGAGGTGGGAATTTCGATTTTTTTTTTATTTATCAGTTTGATATTTTTAATTATTGATCTTTTTAGAAAACATGTGCTTGTTTTCTGTTCCAAAGTGAAATGAATACCGAGGAACATCTTCACATGGCCACTCCAGTGAGGGAGAGCCTTGCCCTGACCAAACTGGCCGGGACGTCTATTTACCTCAAGCTGGAATCATCGCAACCAACAGGATCCTTTAAGATCAGGGGCCTCGGTCATCTGTGCAAAACGGTGGGTAATTCTTATCTGGTCATTACACCATTTGCACTGTTTTTTTTAAAGAGGATGCTGCAAGGAAGGTTGGGAACCAGCAGCAACCAGTTTAAGTGCATCACCTTCCTCCTGAAGAGTGACTCATGATGAATGTTTCTTGTGGGTTTCCCCTGTAGCTGGCAGAGCGAGGATATGAGCGATTTGTCTGCTGCTCAGGTGAGAACAAAATAGTCTCTACACATCCTTGACCATATTGGTGTGTTTGGTGTGTAATTCTGAGTTTTTTGTTTGTTTGTTTCAATAGGAGGAAATGCCGGTATGGCAGCAGCTTATTCTGCCCGCAAGCTCGGGGTACCTGCAACTATCATAGTTCCAAGTGTCACACCAAGCATAACAGTGGAGAAAATGCAGGACGAGGGGGCCACTGTGATCATCCACGGCAAGGTTGGTTAAATGCTCCTCATTCTTTATGTCAATCAAATCACTTTTTTCTTCCCAGAACAAATGAATGTAAGCTGGTGTTGGATTCTGAATGAAAATGCTTTATTTATTAATCCACTGATTACATTTAGGACACAGAATATGACTGTTTAATAGTTTTCATTGATTCAGATCTCCAGAAATGAAGATAAAAAAAAGATGTAACGCATCACATATGCTTTGAAGGTTGTTACCAAAATTAATTTGTATCTTTCTTTCTTTTTTTTATGAAGAATGTAGACGAAGGCATTGCATACGGACAGCAGCTTGTAGCAAACAACCCCGGCTGGGTATACATCCCTCCCTTCGATGATCCCCTCATCTGGTAAGACAGCTTCAGTCGGTCTGCCGGGAGCTGTGACTGTGTTACTGTTACTGTGAATGACGGATAGTGACACCTGTTTTAACAAGCAGCAGCATTCATGAATAGAACAGTTGCAGGAAATGAATGCGATGGTGTATCAAAGGAATGTTATCGCAGTGCTACTCTGAGGGGCTGTCAGATCATTCATTTATGTTTAAGATGTCACATTCAAAGTGTTAAACTTAACCACGAATTACTGAAATTATGGGCTACTTAATATACCGTTTGCATTTGATAATGCACTTTAAAGTTGTTATAGTTAACAATAACTAAACTAAAAATTAAAAATAGACTTGAAAAAAATTAACTGAAGTGATTTTGTGAACTTGAAAAAGTAACTCACATTAAATAAAAATATAGAGGAAGTTTTAGTATTTATTACTGTAGCTGGGTAAGATTTTTATCACAGCTTGTCTAATGAGACATTTACTGACGTGTTTACTGAGACTGAGTGTCTACAACACTGTTAGTCAACTGCTTTCAAAAAGTTCTGCTTTTACTGTATGCATATCTCTATGTACTGAATCTTGCCTCTGGCATATTCCTTATTCCACATTCAAAATAATTACATTAATAAGACTAAAACTAACACTGAAATTAATTAAAAATAATAATAATCTAAAACTGGAAACTGACGGCTTAAGTTTGTGTACAAAGGGAAGGCCACACATCTCTGGTGAAGGAGCTGCAGCATGACCTGAAGGAGAAACCAGGCGCGATAGTGCTGTCAGTGGGAGGCGGAGGTCTGCTGAACGGAGTGGTGGAGGGACTGCGCCGCGCCAACTGGGCTGACGTCCCCGTTGTAGCCATGGAAACCATAGGAGCACATAGCCTCCATGCAGCCATGCAGGCTGGAGAGCACGTCACTTTACCGGCAATTACGAGGTACTGATTATTAGCCAATTAACTAAAAATCTGTGACAGCAGCAAACTTTTTGCGCTCGTAGTGAACACTGGCCTCATATTTTCCTCCACAGTGTTGCAACCACACTGGGCGTGGCCAAGATCTCCGCACAGACAATGAAACTGTCACAGGAACACGTGATTTTGTCACAAGTAGTCACGGACCAGGATGCTGTGAAAGCCGTTGAACGCTTTGTCGGTGAGTATAACCCGAGGAGACGAACAACAGATTTGAAATGACAAGCCGCGGTCTGATCACTGATCTCTCCCGATATCTCTGCAGATGATGAGAAGATCCTGGTGGAGCCCGCCTGCGGTGCCGCTCTGGCAGCTGTGTACAGCGGCATTATCAAAAAGCTGAGGGATGAAGGCAGGCTGGCACAGGACCTGGGCCCTGTGGTCATTGTGGTGTGCGGCGGTAACAACATCAGCTTGGAGCAGCTGAGCAAGCTGAAAAAGCAGCTTGGCATTATTTAACATTACCTTGGGTCTTCCTGACCTTTCCTCTTTTTTTCTCCACTTGGTCACAACCCTTAAGCTATATTATAGTATTAATATATAAGTATTAATATATGTAGACGGGAACGCTGAGACAAAGCACTGAATGAGGACGAGATATGCATTTAATCGTGTGACTGTTTTTGTCCAGCGAGGTCTCTACATGAAAAATAAAAGTGTGACACATATTTCGGCCTCATTTGTATTTGTATGTAGTATGATTCCTTTATAAAGCCTTTTGTATCAATATATCTATATCATATTCAACTGCTTTTTTTAAATATTGAAATGTATTTAAAAATAAACAATGTGAAAAATGTTTCAACAATTTCTCTGCCTTGAAAGTTTCTTATTCCTGATTGCATGGTGTCTTTAAAATACAAATTAACCATGATGTCACAACGTAAGCTTTAACCAACACACACATTAAAATGTGTACACTGACATATAATTAATGTTTGCTTCCACATATTGGTGTATAGTGCATATATAGCAGTAACAAGAAAATGCAGTAGAGATATGTCAAAATACATCTGAGGTCATTTAAAACAAAGTGTTTTGTCTACCAGAGAACGCTAAAAAGTAAAACTTTAAATGGGAAAAATGTTGAACTCGGTGTGTAACCGTTTACGTGAAAAAACATGCTCAATTATATATGTTGTTAACGACCTCAAAAATGACTATACCTCAGACTATTCTTTATTTTAAACTATAATAAAAAACAAAACATAAAAAACATTCACAGAATTAACAATTACAGTACTGTGCAAAAGTCTTGAGCAACCCTTCATTTCTATGTATTTTGCTTCCGAGGAGACAGATTTTCTATTACATTTTTAAAAGTGTCTTCAGCAATAATTCTTCAGGCAGAAAATAGTATTTTTGCACCAATAAAGTGATTCTCAAAGAGCTATAAGCTAAAAATTTGGATATTTAAGGAAATGTAATTTGGAGTATAGCTAATAATTATATCTGCTTTATACTGCATTGACATTCTGGTCTCCTTACATAACTTTATAAGTGAGTTTCTCTTAAAGAAAAAAAAAGGGGAACTTCAGTTACTGCTGAAACTTGAGGGGAGAGGCATGTTAATGTTTTTTTTGTTTGTTAGTTTTTTATGAACTGGGGCATTCCAGGAAAACTTTGACAACCACTCCCTCAGAGTTAAAGAGGGCATAATACACTGCTCAAACATTAAAGGAACCCTTTTTAATCACAGTGTAACATCAAGTCAATTAAACTTCAGAGGGGGGGTGTTAATCAATTTCAGCTGCTAACAACAGACAACCCCCCCCAAACTGGAATGGTTTTACAGGTGGGGGCCAGTGACATGTTCTCATCTTTTCTGAGTGTTTTTGTCACTAGCACAGTCTCAAGAGCATGGATGAGATTCCAGGAGACAGGCAGTATCTGCTCCTTTGTGCAAGGAGGAACAGGATGAGCACTGCATAATAACCTCCAACAGACCAGTGGTGTGAATGTCTCTGTCCAAACAATCAGAAGCAGACTTCATGAGGGTGGCCTGAGGGTCCAATGTGGTCTAGTGGGCCCTGTGCTCACCGCCCAACATTGTGGAGCCCGATTCGCATTCGACAGAGTACCAGAATTGGCACTGGCACCCTGTGCTTTTCATAGATGAGAGCAAGTTCACCCTGAGCACATGTGACAGACATGAAAGAGTCTGGAAAAGCCATGGAGAGCATTATGCTGCCTGTAACATCATTCAGCTTGACCAGTTTGGTGGTGAATCAGTGATGGTCAGATCCTACGCAGGTGCAGTGGGTTCTGAGAGCGCAACAATACCCAGCTTCATGTGGCAAGAGTATGAAGAGGATGACGGAATTGATACCACTACCTGCCCCCACGCTCACCTGACCTAAATCCAACAGAACACCTCTGGGACGTTATGTTTCGGTCCATCCGATGGCACCAGGTTGCACCCCAAACTGTCAAGGAACTCAGTGACATCCTGGTCCAGATCTGGGAGGAGATCCCCCAGTACACCATCCATCTTCTCTGAGTACTATTTTGAGTTGCTGCTGTGAGCAAAATGGACTAGCGTGCAACATAATTTTTTTTCACTTTGATTTTTGGAGTGTCTTTGAATTCATCCCTCTGTAGGTTGATCATTTTTATTTTCGTCAAATGACGCATTATCCTTTCATTCCTAACATATTACCCAGTCCAGTACAGATATCCAGCATGATTTTTTTTTCCATTAAGAGCTGATGTTTTCAAAATGTTTCTTGAATTTTTTTTAAAATTTGACCTAGAACTTTCAGCAAATAAATGCATAAGCTCACCAAGCACATGCAGTCTGCCTAAAATGAGATACCCTGTCTCTTCTGTCCATGTCACTCAGCCTTTGTTTTAAAGAGCTTGGGGCACCGGTAGCAGTGTCACTACACTGGACATGTCCACACTGTCTGAATATACTGAAGTGCCCAACTAGCTGGACTGTTTAGGATTTGGTCCCTTTCAAGTTTCTCATTGGTTTGGATCCATAGAAAATGGTCCTTATGTCAAATATAGAGGAGACAGCTGTATATCAGGGTCAGCTGACTCTTTGACATGTCAAAGTCTGAGTCACACACATTGGTAAACATTTTCCTTGAATTCAACACATAATGAAAGTGAACTAATCATGAGTCAGCAGGAAATAAGAAGCTCTATAAAAAAAAAAAATTCCGGTTTACTGGCTTACATAACTGCCAGTAAAACATACAAAGCAAACTATAAAAAAAGGACAAAATCAGCTTCAGAGGGATTATTCATCATGATGAGCACTGATTGTCTACGCAGACACCTACAGTAACAGGCATGTTAGCCAAGCCACTGGGCAGTCAAGCATGTAAATCACCTGTTTTATGATGGTTCCTCTGAGCAACGATTTAAAGAACATTCAGTCAAAATAACAATTAGGCCAAAGCAAAAGCAACAAATACATAAGAAAAAGGGAGTGTCAACCCGCATTTGTACATGAAGACATTTCTTTATTGTGACACAGAAATCTCAAATGCCATCTGATTCTTTACATCTGTATAATCCATTTTAGATATGTTAAGTTTCCAATGTGCAGAGGTAAGACAGTAAAAGTTAAGTTAATGCAACCATAAATAATTGTAATAAATATCAAGTAAATGTACACACATTTTTATCGCAACACCTCCTTTTATGGATATGTCCGTTTTATAACCATTTCCATCCCTCTGGAGAAAGAGGAAGTAGAAGAGAGAGCGTCCCTGTTAGCAGCGGTATATCAATCTTCAAAGGAACGGAACCCGAACCAAAACTCGCAAGCAATCAACAACCCAATTAGTCAAATATCAATTTCAGTGTGTTTTTCAGTACTATCCAAGTAAAATGGCGATTTTACTCACACAAGAAAAACATGTTTCACCATGAGTAGAAGAAATTGAATCCATCTGAGTACAAGACAAAAGGTGATAATATTATTGGTATTTTGAAAAATTCATAAAAATAACAACACAACAAACTGGATATCCAACAGACATCAGCTAGTTTGCTCATTTTAGAATCTTTTCTTGGAAGAATAGTGCAAACCAAAACCAAAAGTTATAAGGTGAAGTGAATTAGCAATAAAAACTGCCAAACATAACTTCAGTCTATTTACATTTTTTTTCCTATTAATTTATTTTCTTAAACACAGCTAAACATTTGGTTATGGGTAATATGAAAGAAAATGACTAATAAAGAAATCTATGAAAAGGCAGAACTCAAGTTACCCCGCTGCCACTTCCGTACTGTACGTGTGAAAATCATATGTTGGGGAGCAGGAAAGGGACCGTTTTCACATTCAGTAGAAGTATTACGCAAACAAAGCGAGAGAGCAGCAGCTCATGGGTTCCCTTCCTGTTTTCACAATGGTATGTTGCTAATGAAAGTTTCACAATTTTTTAATATAATTTTATAGGAAACCGCAGGCTTCTGTTACCATCTTCCAATCTCCCTGACCTATCAGTCTGCCACAGCTACTCATATACTTATTAAAAAAAAAAAAAAAATTCATAAACTAATAGATTAAATTACTTTTTACATGACTTAAATACCCTCTCTTCAGAGCCTTGGATAAAATGTAATCAGTTTATATAGGCATAAGTTAGTTTGTCCATTAGGAGTTTATTTTTATTTAAAACAGGCAGTAAACTACATAATTTCCTGTACAGCACTTGTTCGCACCTTCTGCCTGCTCATACCAGACAGGTCCCAAGACTAGGCAGCATTACACATTTTCTTTCTTTTTTTCGTACCTCAATCTCAAAAGCCAGACAATTCAATGAACATCTGATTTTTCCTTTCACCCACAGCGTCACCCTCTTGAGAGGCTCCTACAGCAAAGGCATGTTTCAGAACAGCACCCCTACAGAGGGGTGGCAGAGGGAGGCAGCTAGGTTAAGCATTAGGAGAGTAAATGTTTCTTTGTTGCCTTAATGGCAATGCCAAATCCAGCGAGTCAGACCACGGTTACAGTGCTAAAATGTTAAGCAATCATGAATTCAATGAAATTCAAACTGCGGATCTTAAAGTTAGCCCATGACACTGCTAAATTCACAGAATTTGACGGAACCTTGTTAACCCTTCTGTCAAAGGAGAGGGGAGGAAAAAGGTGAACAGTCTCACAGTTGGTTCACTTCAGCGTCATCCTCAAACTCAATGTCAGTGCCAATTTCAGAATATCTTCCCTGAATTCCCTTGAAAAAACAAAAAAAATAAAAAAAATAATGAAATGTACGATTTATGTAAACTCCAATAAAAAGCAGGGGTGAACAAAACATTGCCACTGAAAATGTAATAAAATTAACTTTGTGGCTTGTTGGTGCAGCAGAGTATTAAGGTCTGTCTCAGAGCAAAGTCCAGGAACGTGGCGATGAAGGGGTAAAATCGGTCTTAGGTAAGGGTGGGGTTTGGGGTACATTTGCTTGGGAATATTGGGTTGTCAAGTCTTCTCAGCCGCTGAGCGGGTCCTCGCGGTAGTGGATGGCGTAGCGAAGTTTCTCCAGCATCACGTCCAAAGAAGTATACTGGGGCAGTTTCACCATGAACATACAAGTCTCCACCCGAATGTAGCGTGAGTCTGGTTGACCTACAGAGGAAACAGAAATTCAGTTCCTAATGTTTCTCCCATAACTACAAATGTTATGCATGTTTGCCAGTTGTTTGTGGAACTCCAGAAGCCCAACCACTTGATATATAGCAGGTGCAGTAATAAGCTGTCAGTTAAGCTGTGTGCAGTAAATCATAATAGATTTCTAGCCTCAGATTTGAAAATGTGTCTTTAATTTGCAAACAAGCCATGAGAGTCAAGGAGAACATGTTCAGAGTCTGTCTAAAGTTGCAGTAGTTTCTGCACAAACATGACTAGTGTCACCTAAGTCCAATCAGAGCTTTGCTTAAAC
Organism: Australoheros facetus; assembly: GCA_030220045.1. Classification (NCBI taxonomy): domain Eukaryota; kingdom Metazoa; phylum Chordata; class Actinopteri; order Cichliformes; family Cichlidae; genus Australoheros; species Australoheros facetus. The sequence goes on from JASGAU010344069.1 coordinate 10,784, forward strand.
CTTCAGCTTTACCTGCAGCTCCATCAGGAGGGGCGATCTTCATGGGGTAGGGGGGAACATGTGCGGTGTCAGGCCCCCCGTCCTTGCAGGGGCATGTGAACGGGATGCGCTCCTGATTGCATGCAAACTTGATGAACTTGCAGAGCTCCTCCTGAGTGAACATTTCCAGAGCGGTCCAGAAGAACTCTATGTGCTGATCGGTCTCCATCAGGCCCACTTGATACATTGTATGAGCCTACAAAGGAACAGAACACATGCTGAAATTTAATACTAACCTGTAACAACACAAAGGGAGTAAAATGACATACCTCTCTATTTCATGCATCTAACATGTATCAGTAGAATTTTCAAAAATACACTGATGAGCCCAACAAAGAGGCTTAGATGACGAGTGACACAGACATATCACTCCAAGCAGGTTTAAACTTGTTTTATTAACGTAGGAGTACTTTCACACAAATATATGCTTCACCTTGAGGAACTCCAGGTTGATGTAAGGCAAGCCGCAGGTACGCAGCTCAATCTCTACAGGGCTGAGCATGGTAAGCAGCTGCAGTGGAATGATGGATGCGAGCCCTGCGCGCACTGCTGTCATACACTCCACATTCTGCAGCTCCCTCTGACGAAGGCTCCGCACCGCCCGTGCATACACATCCTTGTTCTGCCAACTTTGCAGACAGATACAAATATACAGGACATTCAGAATAAAACGACACTGTAATGTTCTGTGGCATTTCGCTAAAAAGGAAACTTAGGCTGAATTAAGATAACTAACAAAGTGAAAAGGAACAAACACACGATCCATCAGCTGAGTTGTACCTGACAGTGAGGTTGCGCCCTCCCTGACAAAGCTCCACTTCTTCACCAGTCATAGTGACGTAGGTAAAGGTGCAGCAGGGACGACTTGGGGAGTCTGGACTTTCTCCTGAATGGTGCTGGGAGGAGATTTCAGCACACAGGGCCTCCAGCTCTGTCTCATCAGTCACCTTCAGCATTGGAGAAAAAAAGGTCATTTTGAGGTCACTAGAATCATATTGATAGCATCGAAAGGGATGAAATATATAAAAAAATACACCCTTACATTTTCAAATTTCTTGACATAGTTGTAGGTAAGCACATCAGCTTCTTGTAGGTCCTGCTCTGGATCAAGAGGCTCACCAACTAGGCCCTTCCAAAAGGAGCCCAGTAAGTCCAAAGGAAGTGGCACATCTGCACGTATGGCTATGCCTAGTAGTTGGCCAAAAAAGTGCAGCAATTGTTCCTCTGCATAGCTGATAGGACAAGGAGTGAGGACGTACTTCCCCTGAGGATGGTACAAACGCAACTATGAATCATATTACTCCCTCACCTAGAAGTTTTCATCATGTAGGAGAAAACATTTCAGGTAATAACTAGCACACACGAAGTCAGATATTTATGAATTTTCTGGTAAAACAAATATAGCTAAAAGAAAAATAGAGGAAACAGGTAATAGAAAAAAAATATTACCTTATTACGATTGGCTGCAGCACTGGGACAGGGAAGCAGCAGGGAAAGTGCAGAACTCTGCAACTCCTTACACACCTGCCACAGGAAGTGTCTAAAAGAGCCACCTGCACACATTGATCACAGCTAGTTAGTTTTGGAAACAGATAATAAATCAACTACAAGACTACAAGACTGCAAGGCAGTACAGAAGGAATGTGAAGGACAAATTCTAACTTGTGCCATGAACTTCCTCTCCAGTGAAGCGGATGTTGAAGGCGTAGGTTGGATCTCCTCCACTTGCGAGTTTCACACAAAGCTGGGATGATGGCACACAAGACAGCTGGCGTGCTGCCTGGCAGAAGTACGTGTTCTCAGATGATCTGATCTCACCTGAGACACACCCGAGGAGAAGAAGGAGGGGAAAAAAAACAAAAAAACAAAGCATGTTTGACAAGATACCTTGCAAGTGATGCTGAACCTGAGAAACTAAACAAGTGAAAGGAATTCCTACCTCCCACAATCTCTAGAGGATCCAGTGTAATCTCTGGAGCAGCATGGTCTGCTGTCCGCTGCACTGTGGCATTCAGTACTCTGTTCATCACAGTGACCTTAGTGTCATAAAAGATTAGGCCTGCAAATAGAACAAGTGATGAGTCATTTCAAAAGAATGAGCTTTCCAGATAGGTTACACAAACTACACCTGCTGGATGTGTGCTCAGATCCTACTCACCTTTGGCCTCACTCAACAGAGCTGCAATGCTGTTTTGATACGTATGTGTCTGTCTCAGCTCCACCAGCGGCAGGAAGAAACTCTCCAGGCTGTTGTTGAGGGACTGCAGCAAAGCAAAGCGTAGGCGCAAACTCTCCACAGGAACGTCTGAAAACATTCATATTTATACAAAAAGTCATGCATAACTGACAAAACACCCAGAGGTTTTAAAGGCTATCCCTTAGCTGCTGCACATTAAATTAAAGATAAAGGATGTACAGTCAATTCACACAATCACATAAATACCAGTGCTGCCAGTGTACATACTGAGCAGGCAGGCCACACGAGGATCAGCAGCATCACTGGGGTCTAGGTAGACTTCATGGGGGTGCAGCCGGGCTGGTGTGATAGCCAGGTGACGGCACAGTCTGTTGATGTACTGTACCAATGCCACATCCATTTCTAAGCTCCACTTTCTACAGGCCTTCTGTGCATGGCGAGTGTCTATACAGGTGCACCTATAGAGAAGCATAGAAGTTACAAAATGAAGAGTCCTGAATTTTACCAGTGACAATAAATTAAACAAGACTGAGAAGGTCCAAGTCTCACCTCTCAAAGTGAAGGTCATAACCACAAGACAAAATTGCCCTCCAGACACTGCGGATGTCCTGCTTGGCACGGTCAACAGCAAATTTATGAAAGCCTTCTAGTGTCAGGTACTTCTCCTCTGGGACTAAAGAAAACATCGTGTTAATGCCATTTCTCTGATAAACAGTTCAAACATAGGAGGATGCCTTTAATTTCCAAATACATCAGCTACTGATGTGGAAACTTCTCACTTGTGTGATTAGTGGACTGGTGAGTCAGTGGTGAAAACTATTTTTAAATGTACTCAAGCACTTCACTTAAATACAATTCTGGGAAAACCTACTCACAGATTAAAATTTTATGCAATTCAGAAAGGAATATTATATTTTTACTCCTCTTCAGTTTTAGCTGCTATTTACTTTTCAGAAACCTCTAAGTTAAAGTTTATTGAGACATTAAAAATAAAAATACAAAACCTTGTTTACAAAGATTAAATAAGGGATTTCCAACAATTCTGACATGTGATAATGTGTCTACTTTGAGGGCTTCCTATCACACCACCAGAAAGAGTAATTTCCCCTGATGTGGTTAAACATACAAAATGCAACTCTGAACAAACCTGCAAGTAAAACCAAAACAAGAATTTTGCTGTTCAATCCCTGACAGTAATCAGGTTCCTTAAAATTGAGGTCATGACACAGAACAAGTATTTTCACTTTTATGTGTCCTTTTTTATTTCACTTTTACTTATAATGGGACATAGTGAAACTGTGGAGTGGCTAAGTCAGCAGCTTAGGGATGTGAATACTTCCCTCACCATTGTGGTCACACAGTCACATAATGCTTTGCTAGTTAAGTTAGTAACTTACAGTACAGTTCAACTCTGGGACAGAGACGAAGTGATTTAAATTTTGTTTTAATCCTTTGCAAAGCCCTGTTTTAAATAAAGATTCCAAGATGTGTGGAGTCAAAGTCTCCGATTACAGACCTTCAGTTTTCTTAGCTGGAGATTTTTCCACATCTTTCTCCTCAGGTCTGGATTTCTCAGGAGATTTTGGCTTCAGCACCGTTTTCTTCTCACTCAGTGCCGTCCTGAGAGACAAGCAAAATATAATTCAGCTTTCATGTCAGTGTATTTATGTGTGCTGAACTTTAACAAGTGAATGACTTACCGGACACTGTTAAGCACAGACTTTTCTTTAGTGGGAGGCTTGGTGATTGGCCTTTTGGTGCTTACTACCTTGCCTTGATGCTGCTCTTTTCCTGCCTTGCTGTACTTGTTCTTATTTGGCTTAGGAGTGCCGTACTTTCTAAGAATCTGTAGAAAATCAAAATTATATGCATTATAAAAAGTCACTGCAGTTCATTTACCTTAACAAAAAAAAATCATGAGTGGAGGCAAATGGTCTCTCAGCCATTGGCTGAGAGGCGGGGTACACCCTGAACAGGTCGCCAATCTGTTGCAGGGCTAAAACAGAGACAGAGCTCACATGCACACTGTGTCTCTCAGAACCCGTGCAGACACAGGGAGAACATGCAAACCCCACACAAAAATGCCCCAGACTGCATTCAAACCCAGAACCTTCTTTCTCTGAGGTGACAGCGTTAACCACCACACCGCTGAGCTTTCCCCCCCAAAAATGACAAACAAAACTTGGATTTAAGTACGGTTTATCAAAGAAACTTGTTTCATACCTGAGTCAGTTGGTCTTCAAGTACTTTTTTGGGAGGTCGAACATTGGTGAAGAAAGTATGCAGCAGGTTGCCAGGTGTCTGAGAGTTGATCTGCTCCTTGCTGAGGTAAATGTCAGACACTTTAACAGGCTTGGCTGGTGTGAGGCTGAGCATCTGCTCAGAGTGCACACAGCTCTTAAAAATATCTGTGAGGACATCTCGGGCTCCAGGCACAAGCTTGTCACCTTCAAACACAGGAAAGATTTTGATTTAGCCAAAGTAAGGACACTAAAAGCAGAAAATGTGTGACTGGAGTTGAACAACAACCTTTGATTGTCTTGTCCAAGAAGTAGTCTTCAAGGGCAGAGCTTCCCTGTGTGTCAAACAGGCTTTGGTTAACACTGGAAGCTGTGAGGATCTCCTCATTGGTCAGCTCCATTAGTTCCTCTTCACCTTCCAGACTAGACAAGCCAATCAGGTCACTGCTGTTGAAAAGACTGGCACGAATTTTTTCCACTTTGGCTCGAGAACGCACCTACAGTAAACAAAAGAGAAATTTCCTCACATTTTAACATCTAAAAACACAAAATCAAACAGATGGAATAACAATGTTCTGAATCAACTCACCTCAATGACAGCATAACCCTTGATGGGTCTGGCCATGACTGCATTGCTCTCTAGTGAGGTGACTGTGTGCATAGAGCCCCCATCCGACACGGACGGCGTTTCTGCACTGTCAATAGGTTCCCCTAAGCTGCCGAGACTGCCAAGGCTTCCTGTGCTACACAGGGAGGTATCTAGACTCTCCTGACTAGACACCGTCTGTGTGTCATGGAGTCCCTGCTGGGGGTATGTAACAGCAGAAGCTGCAGCTGCAGGGGTGAGAGATGGGACAGCTAAAAGCTCCTGATCGACAGAAAGTTCACTGGCAGTGCGGGAGACCCCCTGAGAGGAGCTGCAGATAGACGTCTGGCTGGTAGAAGCTGAAGCGCTCACACTCATAGCTGGAGTCACACTGCTGGAGCTGTCGGGACTCTCAGGACCTCCGTTGTTGGGGAAGGGACGCTCAGGTTCATGACACACTTTGCCATCCTGAGGGCTTGAAACTCCAGCTCCAGGTTTTTTCTTGGGGTCTTCTTCCTGAAGGGGAATGAAGACTTCATCTTTAAAGAGTCCCCCATGTGCATTGCATGCCCTTCGGATAGCATTTCGGACCACGGCCTCCTCCAGGTGCGTGGGGATACCTGAGAGCACCAGCAGGCGACTGTGAGCAGTGGGACCAACCAGGGCCTGGCAGGCATCCGTCACTGCATCGCTGGTTACACTTAAGCCCTGCGGGTCCTTATTGGCAAGGTGCCGCAAGATCATCAGCAGAGTGAGGCAGCGGTGGAACCACAGCATGTCCTCAGGTTTACTACCTGCCATGTTCAGCAGGGCACTGTCACTCTCTGAGAGCCTTGCACCTCCACTTCCCCGTTTACCAGACACTGCTGCCACTGCAGCTGCTGCTCGCTCACGCTTCATCTTCACCTTTTTACGCTTGGATAGCAAACTAGGGCTCTGTGGTGTCTGACCTGGGGATGAGGATGAGGATGAAGAAGAATCACTAAGGTTAGGGGCGCTGGTCGAGGACAGAGCTCCCACTGAAGAGCCACCAACATTGAGGGGAAGCGTCACCTCTGCCACAGCCAGACACACTTCCATCAGGGCATGGAAGTAGGTGGAGAATCGGCTCTGCTCTGCCCCCAGGGCCAATGCAATACCTCCAGCTGAGGACCCCCCTGCTCCAGCCCCTCCAGCAGTCCATCCCTGAGTTTCCCGGTCATAGAGCTTTCGAAGTTCTGTCTGCAAGGCCATGAGCACTGCGAGGCAGGGGTTAAGCAGCAGAGCAATGGAGCTTGAAAGACCAGCAGGGCTCTTGCGCTGCTCCAAGTGGTGGATTTTCCGCAAAAGTTCAGCTAGCAAGTGAAAGATGAGTTCTTTGATGGAGGAAGCCAGATCAGTCGTCCATAGCAAACCACCTAAGAACAATGACCAAGAAAATATTCAAACCTGGGATTCTGTTAAATCTTTATGCTGCTAAATGTTTTATGACTTATGGATGCAGGGGTATGTCCTGTAAGTACAAAGTTCGTAAGTTTTAGTTGTTTCTCCTAACATTCAACTCAAAAAGATTAAAAATGAATCACAAATATTAGTATATATTATTATATTATAAATATTATTCAAAGGTCAAAAGAGAATGTACAAAGAAAAAAAAGAAAAAAAACAAAGCTTTTTAAAATCTCAAACAGAAATCTACTTTTGTCCCTGTGGTTACATTTTTAGTGTACTACTACAACTGCTAATGTGTACAGTAACTATACCAATATGGCAATAAAATATGCACATTAAATGTGGTCACAATGGATGTTCATCCTACCAAGTAGTTCTACCACTTGTAGCAGCACAGATGAGGGCACTGTGTCCAGCTCATCCTCTGATCGTTCACTGCTCTCTCCCAGCTTCCATGTTAGCAGCTGTTCAGCAAATGCCATGGCTAAAGGAAACTCGAGTGGCAAGGAGTGCAACACCAGTACAGCACCAGGAGGGGGGGACACCCCTACAATTATGACAAAAGGGATACTTCATTACATTTAATGGGCAAAGATTTTATTCACAAAACAGATGCAAAAACTTGCATAAATCCCCTTTGAAATGATATACTAACCAAGTTTGATGTGCACTTTATCAGTCGGGATGATAACAGAAGGGTATTGGTTGGTGGTGGGTGGGGGAGTAAGGCCTGTGTTGGTAGGTGAGGCATCCAGAGGATAACACACAGCCTCCATCAGATTCAGCTGGCCATTTCTCCGCACCTTGTGACCCAGGCCATACACCATGACTCGAGCCCAAGGGGCCTTGTACAGGCTTGAGCTAATGGAGTGGAAAAGACAGATGTTTTGTCATTTTTTTGTTTTGTCTCTCCCAAGTTTTTTTTCATGAAAGCTGAAATTTAATAAATCACCATAACTCACTCTTTACGGCAGCCTAGCTGGCTTTCTTTGCAGGATACAATCACAAATGCAGCACCTGGAAAGCTGACATCCATGCTTACTTTTGACTCTGTCACAGGGAACTCCTCTGATGTAAACTGCTCTGGTGCATTCTGTCAAAATCATCACAATTGTAAGCGGTGTAACAGCGTGTAAGTATGTATTCAGAGATACATTTATCAAATCAATCACTGATTGGCAGAACAGACCTGCAGAAAGCAGCATATCTGCTTTGTAAGCTCGAGCAAGCTTTCTTCTCCTTGATGCAAGGCACGAGTAATGGCCACTGTCAACCACTCCCGGATGGGCTGAGCGTTGCCCTGGTAAAACAGATCTGTGGGGGAGCAACTTTGGCCCTCGAGGTTGTGCAACACTGACTGAGCCAGTAGAATAGAACTAGAACTGATAGTGCCATCTGCAGGAAGAAAAACATTAACCACCAATAGAATATGTACATCATATTAAGGGACCACATTAAAATATGATATAGTCACACTCACCAGGGAGGGGTGGAGCCAGCAGCTGATTAGACAGAAGCTGCAGGTGTTCCAAGGTGATGTCACGGATAGCGGGTATGTGGAACAGACGAGTGAAGGTGTGGGGATTCTTGGGGGCAAAGATGTTGAGCAAGGCCATGCGGCAGTATAATCTAGCCAGTGCGCTCTCACAGCGAAGAAGTTCCCTAAAACAAAGCAAATGATTTTGAGCAGATTCGGTGCAGGATGCACACACGTCATATTTATCCTCACTGGATTCATATATTACCTATGAATCTGAATGTTGCTACTGTCTAATGAGACCAAGCCATTAGCTGCAGTACGCCGAGATCCAGCAGGTGGGCGCTCTAGCATCTCAATAGGGTACCAGTACCTCACCAGTACACCCTCACTACGCAGGTATGTCTCCACCTGTACCAGTTCATTCACCTTAACAAACACACAGTTTATTAGCAAATTTGTTAAGGTAGAAAAAACTTATAATCATTAAGTATTGTACTTACAGAGTCCACATCCAGCACAACCCCATGCAAACCAAAAGTTTTTAACATGCCCCTGATGGCAAATTTCGGCAGTGCTGTTCCACCTGTTGTGCTGTTGGTATTGTTGCTGTCAGGACATCGGATGACCACAGTCAAGCCTGTGTTGAAAATGACATGAGATTACATACACTGGTTTTGTCCAATGCAAATTACAATAAAGGCACTCAAACCTAGCAGGACCAAGTGAAAAGTGACAATGAGTATGTTTGGCACTAGAGTACAAATGCCTCAAGGCTTTGTTTTGTCTTACAGCACTTCATGAAGTTAGATTATTCCTTTAGTACCTTTGCGGACTTTGTCAATAGTGAACTTGTTGGCCTCATCCTTGATATCTTCAATCGTTGGGAGGTAGAGGTCTCGAGGAATGCCACCATTCTCTTCATACAAGAATTCCACTGTCTGCCTTGCAATGTCAACCATACCTGTGGCCAATTAAACACAACATAAACAGTGTAACAGCTCAATACACAGGTTTGCAATGGTCTGGTGAGTCATTAACTTAATAACTTCTGACTAACTTACAAGGGCTAATTACAAGGGTCTCATCAAATCATGGAGATGCATTAAAGCATGCAGTAATATAACCGCACCAGATTGGTCTCATTTGTTGGAGCATGATTAATTCCTTGTTGCATGAGTGAACTTAAATTATAAGCAATAAATCCTAAAGCAGGTTAAATAAACAGGTGTGATTCTATTCATTACAAAATTATGATTATGGCATTATTTTGACTTCATGTGTCATCAACACTCTTCCATTCAGTTTGTGTTTGTTGATGTCTACACTCAAATTTCAAAAACATCTTAAGGCTCAAAGCTGCTGAGCTGTTTAGTCTGTTTCTTAGTCAAATGATGTTGGCAGTACAGGCTAAGTGTTCAGTATTGTGGCAGTGTTATGCTAGATTTTTTTTGGCAAAGTTGTAATTAAAGTCTTTCATTCTTTACCCAGCTGCAGAGCTCCTTTGATCTGGTCCAGGCCAGATTTCCTCTCAGCCTCGTTACGGAACCGCCGGCGAATTGTGGGGAACACTTTTGTCTCCCATGCCTTCACCAGGAGGGCATAGTGATCCTCCTAAAGCCAAACCCAAATTCAATTATGAAATATGTAAGCATAAAATTTTTTCCAACATAGCCTGGAGCAGTGGAGACTAGTATTACCCTTGGGACATCATCATCATCCTCATCATCACTCTCATCATCGGCAATAGGGGGAGGATGTGGGTCAGGGCCAGAGATAACCAGATTCTCATAGCTCAGCTCCACCTTGTAAAGGCAGGACAGGTCACTGCTGTACTCTGTACGAAAGCCAAACATTCAGAGTGAACAAAGGTTACTTGGTTACAAGGCAAAAATACAAAACAAAAATTGAAAAAAAAATGATGGAAAAGGAATGTGAGATGAGAGTGAGACATACGTTGTTGAGCAACTGCAACAGCTGCAATCCGACAAGGGGGTCCATGAGAACCAGAGTCCGAAGTGACACTTGCACCTGCATCATTATCGCTGTCTGAGGCCATAGCAAAAGGGAGTGCTTCAAAGTTTGCACTGATTTCTTCTGCAAGGTCTACACACAAGTCAGCTGCATTTCTGTGTGCTTGGCCTTCAGCAAATGCAAACGGCCGGCTTCCAAAGTTGGCACGTATCTTTGAGTTCTACAAAGAAATATAGAGAAAAACAATTACAATGATTGTTGATGTGTTTGATTACTTTTCACATTTATTTTGGAACGCTTCCTTTTTTTTAAAACCATGGGTCCAAAGAAAGTGAATGCCAAGATTGGTGCTGAAAAGGATGATGACCATGGATATAAAGCATGAAAGCGAGGTTTGCGTGTTGCTGTCTTGGTGAGAGTAAGAGTGTACCAAAAAAGGCAAAAGAAGGAGGAGAAGACGTGACGTGAAAAAAAGAGCATTAAGTTTAGCGATCTCCTCCACTTCCATCTCCGCCAACATCTTTGTCTTTCACTTAAAACCAGTTTATTTCATTACATTCTCTTTTGTTATACTCTATACAGTATTATTTTTTCTACATTATTTGTTTATAAAAGCCTTTTCTTATTAATAAACATTTTTTTTAAAAATATTGCGGTTTTGGGGGGGGGGCAGATTAATGACGTTTCAATTCATTTCTATGGGAAAATTTGATTTGACATACGATCAAATTGAGTTATGAGCTAAGTCACAGAACGAATTAAACTCGTATGTCAAGGTACCACTGTGTGTGTGTTAAAAGTGATAAAAATTCTCAACCAACCGGTATCAACTCAAAAACATCAATGACTCAGTATGAAATAAAAAGAGTAAATATTGACCAAGGTGAATGTGTAATCTACTGCGGGAGCTGTTTTTTGCTGACATATTTTATAGCAGTCATCAAATGCTGCTCAAATCATATGAATTTAACATGAAACTCTCACACGCACATGGTGTGGCTGCCAGCGTAGGATGCAACATTAATCTCCCCACTCCAGAAACCTGTCACCATTAAACAATCTGATGTTACCAAAAAAAGCATCCTCATCCACAGAGCACACCACATGGGTCTGAGTCCCTGCACTCAGACACAAAAGCATAGCACTTGAGGTAAATAAAAAAATAATATAAGCGCAACTTTAGGTAAGGCATATTCAAGGTAAAACAAATTTCATAAGTGTCAGCATCCTTCACACAATCATTCAGTCCTCATGGTGTTGCAGCATCCTCTTCAGGTGGTGGAGGTTGAATCTCATTGACTTGGCCTCAGTGCCACCCAGATGCCACTTGGGTGGGTGGGGGAGATCACAGGTCTATGCTATAACATACAGTCAGTGGATTTTAAACCCACAGTTTGTT
>JASGAU010344071.1:0-14417 GCA_030220045.1 Australoheros facetus
GTGTGTGTGTGTGTGTGTGTGTGTGTGTGTGTGTGTGTGTGTGTGTGTGTGTGTGTGTGTGTGTGTGTGTGTGTGTGTGTGTGTGTGTGTGTGTCTTCAGGCTATGTGAATGGGTGAAGGGGTTTAGGGGAAATCAATGACATGGGTGTCATAAAAGGAGCATTTCTGGGGGGATTGGGAGCATATGCTGCAGCCTGAGGTCTCGTTCCTAACCCTGGAACCCTCGTTAGGCTGAAAAGCAATGATTAAAGCAATTGGCCTCTCATCCTCCACAGATGCACCAGAAAAAAAGCTAAAATCTTTTAGGCTTCTTCTTCTAAACTCTTAGATACAAATGTTTGAACAGCCGCACTCATACGCCGTCGCTTCTGCTTTGGTCGTGCATATGTTATTAAAACTTAATTAGATGTGTTTAATTTTCTCTCTGTTCTATCTCAAGGAATCTTTGAACCAAACGTACATTTCTCTGATCTCTTCCCAAACACTAATAAAACAAATTACACAACGTGCCGCGACAGAGATACACTGCATGGGAATGTAAACACACACACGCACACACACACATTCGACCTGCCGGCTCTTGTTTGTAGTTTAATTAAGATCTCTGTGTGATTGTGAGACATCCCTGAGAGTCTAATAGTCATATTTACTCTGTCTGCATACAGTATGTTTGTGTTGAATAGAAGAAAAGGAGCTGCGCTATAGTTCTATAGTGATCCGCCTGCTCACTGCATATCAAACATTAATTCCTCATTATGTTGTAAGTACCAGCATGTCTTGGCTGTATGAGCTGTAAAATGTAAATGAATGTCAGTGTAATGTTTTGCATCTTTTAGACTTTTTTTCATAAAAGACATTTTGACTTGTAGCAGGAAAAGCATGTTACACAATTTTGTTAAGGACCTGTTATGACCATTAAGTATTGCTATAAGCCATAGAACTGATGCATACTCGATATCAAGGCATTTGAATTACTCCATTTAAATATCTGTGTGTTTCCTGCTATTACATTTCAAAATCAGAGAAAAATTTCATCCATCCATCCATCCATCCATCCATCCATTTTCTTCCGCTTATCCAGTTTAGGGTTGTGGAGGTTGCTGAACATATCCCAGCTGTCATAAGGTGAAGGCAGGATCCCCCATCACAGGGCTTAATTAATTTTATTTTTTTTTTGCACCTACAGTATAGATATCGGTACTACAAGTGCACACTTATAGTAAAAAATGTCCTGCTGATTTTAGTGTTGCATTGTGACACAGTAATCACAGCAGGAGTGAACTACAGTAAATCATAAGCATCTTTCTGAAGTTTCAGGTACATTTCATGCTAGCTGTCCAAAAGTAATTCCACTGTGGAAAAGAAAAGTTTGAGAGAACTCTGCTGTTGACTTTGAAAGAGTTCTGGCAACCAAATTAATCAGAATACTTTATCGGGCCCAGGGGGAAATTGTTTCATTATTTAAATATACAAAAGATATAAAATATAGACTCTATATAAAACAATATAGGAAAAAAACAGCTAAAAGTAAGGCACTCAATGTGGAATGTTAAAGTCAAATTAAATATTCCAAAGTTAAAACAATACTATATACAGTACAGACAGCATCATAAGGAGGAGCTATAAAGTTTGATGGCCACAGGTATGATTTGGCATTCTGTGATGCATCAAGGTTGAATTAGTCATTTGAGCTGGAGGGGGTGTGAGGGATTCATGTGAGGTTAACTATAAATTTTAGGGTTTGGCACAGATTTTATGTCAGACACCCTTCCTCGCGCAACCCTCCCATTTAGGACCAGCAGTCGCTTAGGCAAAAGGTGGTAACCCCTGGACTACAGAACTACATTAACCTTAAAGGATATTTATGTAGCTGTAATTGTATCAAAGGAATGACAAATAGATGAGAAGATACAGCTGAAAGTTAGCTAAAACATTATGTGTTTCCATAGTGTGCAGGTTAGAGTCCTTACTGCTTCCATAGGAATTAAAAGGGTAAGCAACAGCCAGGTGCTGCTGATCAAATGCTCTTGATTAACTGATCACCAGCAAGTGTGAGCAACTCTATAAAAGTGGAAGTTTTGGCAGTTCTGCTGGTCTGGAGTGTTCATGTGTGTGTTAATGCAATGCCAAGGACTGACAGAGGGTATATTTTACAACTATATCCAACATTTTCTTATGCTTCATGAGTAACTTTGTATTTCTTACTTTCAAATGTTTGGTGTAAAAGGTTTCAGCAATAAAACAAAAGAAAATGAAGTTCTGAGGAGTTTTCTGTCACTGATAGCTCTGCCATACACTATAGATCCTAACGTGTTGCATAAGTCCGGGTAAAGTAGGCTAGAATATTTTAAGGAGCCATGTTGGTTGTATGTCTGCACAATTAGTGGAAATCACCCATAATTTCTAAAGCAACGTAACATATTTTAGTTTTCCTGCAGGATTTGGGGATTACTGTAGGATTTCTTTTTCAAACAAAGCACACGCACTGTCTGTCCGCCCCCTCTTTATGCTCTCCTTCCCTCTTCCCACTTCTCACATAAGGATCCTATAAAGTTACTGCGGTCCGAACTAGACGCATGCGCGGTGGCAGCCCCGAGTAGCGTGTGTAGTAGTATTATTATTGTGAATGGGGGGATGGAGGTGTGGGTATGGGGTAGAGTGGAATTGGGATGGGGGTGGGTGAGGGGGGCGGTATTTTCGGTGTACAGTCACAAGAGCGACTCGGCGGAGCCAGGAAGTAGACTGTTGATGCCTTCAAGTACTTTCTAAACTGTAGTAAATTTGATCTTTGACAGCTGCGCTAACGAGCTGCCAAAATAAGAAAAAGAAGAGGAAAAAGGCAGGAGTTCTGTTATTATATCAGAAACTGAAGGAAGAATTGTAACAAACGGCTACTTGTACTCTTATCTTTTATAATGATGTCTGGTATTAATGATTGTTTCTTTTTATGTCCTATTTATTTAATTTTAACTCCAGGGATAATGCATTTTGTGGCAGCTACAAAAAGCATTTTGAACTTTTGCTGTATCATGCTGATACATGAACGAATATGTAAATTATGCCACACACCAGACAAATATTTCCTGCGCTCCTAGGGCTAAAACAGCTTTGTTCTCTGGGATTCATTGCATTAATTATAGTCGCAACTTTTCAGGCTTAAGCTACTTTCTTTTTGTGCTTCAGGCATTATCTGTGTCTCAAATACCTTTTAACCCACTGATAATCGGTAGGCCCACTTAGAAAAAGCACTTGAAAGTTGCAGGTAGACTTGAGACACAGATCGAGAGCGCTCATTTGTTGCCACTTGCTTGAGATCAGACGCTCGAGAGAGAGAGGTAGAGAGAGGTAGGAAAGAGAGAAAGAGAGAGAGAGAGAAAAAGGGAGAGGGAGGGAGGGAGGGAGAACTACACGGTCAAACTGAGCTTTATCTATCGCTGTGGGTCACTTAACAAGAGCCATTTGGAGCCAGAGGCGACCCGGAGCGCGCAGGAGCCGCGGGCAGAGGCAGATCATCAGTGTATGAGCAGCAGTCATAATCACATAGAACAGTAGTTCAGAGCACATTGCTCCACACAGGGAAGAAGAAAAAAAAAACACACACAGACAGAAAGACACGGAAGAGAAGTGAGTGAAAGAGAGGCTGAGTGAGGGACGGACGGCAACGCACAGTTTAACTTCTACTCTGTGCTGCGGGATAATTAAAAAAGAGGCTAAAAAGTGAAACTCAAGTGGCCGCAAAGTGTTGGTGAAGATGCCGCGGGTAGTCCCGGACCAGAGGAGCAAGTTTGAGAATGAGGAGTTTTTCCGCAAGTTGAGCAGGGAGTGTGAGGTGAGTCTGCTGCGCTTCTACACACTCTGTGAGACGGCGGAAATAAAGAGAGAAAGAAGGCTCGTTAGAGGAGAAACGCATACTGGCGGGTGAATGGTTTAAAACTTCACATAGGTTTACTTGATTCATTTGATCACTTCAGTAGTTGAATAAAATAAAAACTGGTAGCATACAGAGATGCTTTATAATAATTTGCTTAGCCTTGCGAAATTACTGATCGTTCTTTGGTATTTTGCGCTTTTATTTTTCTGTCCTCATTTAATGGCCCTAATGGATTTATTTGTGGGATCACACTTGGATGAATAGATCTTTTCTGTTTTTTTCTTTTTTTATGTGAAAAGCACAAAATGGAGACTTACAATGATTTATTTCGCCTGAAATCAAAATTCCTTTGGCTTATCTTCAAATTGCAGCTTAATGAGTATCAGTCAGTCCGATTTAGTGCTGATGCCAAATCAAATTCAACTGTATGTAACATATATGTGGGTATGTCTGTGCTATTCTTTTCTCTGTAGATTAAATATACTGGTTTCAGAGACCGGCCGCATGAGGAGAGACAAGCTCGGTTCCAGAATGCCTGCAGGGATGGACGGTCAGAAGTGGTGAGTATGAATCAAAAATGTATTTATTTTTTTCTTCTGAGAAAACAACAAGATTTGGAATGCAGTCATATTTACCGGATATCTGATACAAAGAATGAAAGAAGTGCAATCTGCAAGTGTGAGGATCTCAAGCGTTCATTTTTTAACAAACACACTGATGTGGATATGATGTATAGTGGATGGTGTGTCTTATCTGCTCAGTTATGAATGAGACAGATATATAATATATTTAAAAGTCACACTTGAGACACTAATATAAAATACTTTGAAACACTTTCCAGTACTATTAACCTCCCAATTAAAACACACACACACACACACACACACACAAAAACTGATCCTTATTCTGAGAATACTGTGATCGAGCCGCTTTGTGCGTGCAAGTGCTGCATGTGCTGATGTTTTGATGTGTCCCTGCACCAGGAAGTAGACCTGTTATCAGACATGCAGACCCACCAGACTTTACTTCACTTGCAGACTTCTTTCCTCTGTATTCTGCAGCTGCAGTCGTCACTGTCACACACGTTATCACGCAGGCACTTCATGGTCACAGCGAACACTGCAAGTGGGTGTAATTTGTGGCCTTAAACCTGTCACTTAAAGTGAACCTCACCTGCCTTGTCTGATGCTGTTATTTACAGGAGCAAGACAACAGTAATATACAAATAAATATCCACTGGTGATGAGTGATCAATTTCTCTTTTTTTTAAATGATCAAATTATTTATTAGTTGGCAGATTAACTGGCAATTAGATTATAATTATTTTAGTTGTGTAGGTTCACTTCTATGCTCTGTAGTCGGCTGTGGTAATGTGTCAGATTGATTTATACCAAAAGTTTTTTTAGTTTTTTAGTTATTTATTTTTGCCTATGGAGGAGCAGCCTGTGGGTAGTTGCTACAGCAGGAGGTGGCGTGTGGCAACAGTGAGCTGAGTCTGTCATCCGTCCATTTCCCAGCTTCATTCCGCTCTTCAAACGCATCCAGTCAAACATCAAGTTTGGAAATGGACGCCTCCCAAAAGCAAATGGAGTAATGAGACTGGCTTACTCATACTGAGCTCTTTTGTCTTAAGAAAAGACCTCAGTGTCACTGCACCACAGTGTAAAATATAATGCAATACAGGTAAAACGCCAGCATTCTGAAGGGAAAAATAGTCAGTATACCACTCACTGTGTTGGACTCATGCAGTCTAAGGAGCATTTTAATATTCTATCCATCCATTCTTTTTCTTCCACTTATCCTTTTCAGGGTTGCAGGGCACTGTAATATTATTAAGTCAAATAAGTACATGTGAGATGAATTTTGGGGAAAAAGTACAGTATAACCCTTTGAAATGTGCCGTGCTTCAACAGTAATACAAAGCAGTGTGGTAATAGAAATGTATCTGCATATTTTACTATCTTCACTTCTGTGGAAAAAGTGATAAAGCTCTCTCCTTATACTGTAATAAGTGCAAATAAACCCATGTGACCCTTTTTTGTTTTCTTTCAAAAACAAAAAAACAGGAGGCAACGTTTTTGATGTGTAACTTATAACATTAAAGCAAGTCCAGACACATTCATATTCTAATTATGTGATTAGTGCACACTCACAGTGTGAAGTCTGTTTAAAACTTTCTAAATCATGCCTTCAATAAAAGGTGAGGTCAGGCAAAAAAGCCCTCAGGCTACTGGCACTGACACACACCGCACAAACACAGAGCAACTTCTGCCGTCTTAGTCATCCTCGTGGTATTTTTCACAAACATGCTGTCATCATCGCGGGACGGGGCAGCGGGGTGAGGTTGAAGGGTGCAGGGCATCTAGTTTTACCATCTTTTAGTGGGACGTGTTGCGTCTGTCTGTCTGTCCTCACTGTATTTATAAGCCTCTTCTGCTGTGAGAATTGATGGCCACGGTTTTAATGGTTTGACGGCAGCTGTGACATCATGCTGCTGATTTATCTATCAGCCAGACACCGCTAAAGACCTCCTGCTATTTTAATGGTCAGTCTGAACAACTATTAGACACAATGTGAGTCAAATGTGCTGTCAAGGATGGCCTTTTATGGATGAGACAGATTACAGGATCACAAACTCTGAACTGTGGTGGATTTGTTAGTACTTATGGACTTTTTGAGTTTTCCTCCACTTGGAAATGTCTTTTGTTTATGGTTGATTCATTTTAAAGTTTGACCTCTAGTGTGCAAATCAAAATACAAGATGCGTTTGTAGCGACATCAGAGCTTGTCTAAGGGCTCTAAGAATGCATCCGACATGAGTGTTAACGTGTAGCTTCCAGTAAAGAGAATAGGCTTTTCACTGAAGCCGTACTGAGGCAATTTGCATGTTTGTCAGCTCTGGTACAGTCAACCAATTAGCTTAAAAAAATAAATAAATAAAAATACAACCAAAGAATTTTCCTATGCCATAAACATGTCTGAAAGTGTTTGCCTTTGATGTTTACCCTCAAAAAGAAAAACTTTTAATGGTTTTGTTTTTCAGTGTCATAATTTAAACGTTTTTTAAGTAAAATCAGATGTGCAGCATGTTTTTATATTTAAACACCTCTTAAAGAAACACGCATATAGAATGTAAAATAATGCTGATTTTATTCATACTCACTCCTGTACATTATTATACTGATATGCACGTACATATTGGGAGAAATGAAATAAGGCATGTGTGTACTTAGAGGAATTTCACTCACGCACACACACACACACGCGCATGCATTGATGTGTGGCTCGAAATGCAAGGCAACTCTGAAATGTTCAGGATTGATCTGATAAATGGGACAATAATTCAAAGTAAATTATCTTCAGCTCAGCTCATTAGAGATGAGTCGCTTTCTAAACTACTATTGATTTTCATGCTATGCTGCTCCCTCTTTCTGCTTCTGTCTCTCTCTCTCTCTCTCCGTGCGTGATCACCTCCTTTTATTGGTCCTTATACTTCTCTTCACCTCTTCATCTCGCTTCCATTTCCCCTTCCCCTTTTTGTCTGACTGTCTTTACCACCGTTGTCCTGTTTCCCCTCATTTCTCTGACTCTCTTTCTCCTCCACTTCTTCTTCTTGCAGTTTTTTTTTTTTTGTTTCTGCTCCTTTGTCTCAGTTTCCCTCCATCTCTCTTTCTGCCTCCCCTTCCCTCTTTTTTCTCTCCAGCGGTAGTAGGCAGCAAATTAGTATCAGATGGTTGTAATCCAATACTTAAAATACAGCAGAAATGATGACTCGGGTGTTCTCTGAGCTTTCTGCTCCCTTCATTTCGCTCTCCTCCACTCCATGTTGCTCTGCCCTTCTTCTCTTTCATTCAGTTTTCTCTCACTTTCTGATGAGGGACAGATTTGAAAGGGTGCATAATTCATATGCTTCCAGTTTCAGTCGCATCACTAATGCCCTTAGTATTGATCTGTCTCAGCAAACACAACGCATCTCACACACACACAAAGACAATAGACACACACACGCTCAGATTCGCATTAAAAAAACAGACATTTTCTAACCTAATTTTCTGCCTTTCTGTTATTCATTGCTTTCTGACTGCAACAGAGAAATGCATTTTATTGA
The DNA here is from genome assembly GCA_030220045.1 of Australoheros facetus. NCBI lineage: Eukaryota > Metazoa > Chordata > Actinopteri > Cichliformes > Cichlidae > Australoheros > Australoheros facetus. Next base: position 7,980 of record JASGAU010344071.1, read on the forward strand.
TTTTCGTTTTATCTGTGCTCCTGTATGTGTATGTGCAGGTACATGTGCATAGTTTGAGTGGAGAACATCCCATTAGAGCAAGAAGCTGTTTTACAGAAATCAGAAAATAAGAAACACTGGAGCATGATGTGATTATATGTTTGCGAGGAGAGTGGGCCAGTGTTTCAGTTCAGCTTTTGTTCTAAGATGAGAGCGGTTAGACCACGAAGAGACGCAGAGGCAAAAGAGGGGGGGTGGGTTAAGAAAAAGGAGGAAAAGAGCAACTTTGATGCATCAATCTTAAACATTTCTTAAACAAAATAACACATTTTATGTGCAAAAACTACTTAAAATCAGTATTTCAAAGTCCTGATTTTTGTGTGATTAGATTTACTTTGTATTTTTGCAAATTTGTATTGCATTTCTTTTTAAGAAAAACAAGTTTATTCATGTAAAAAAAAAAAAAAAAGCTCAGTTCAGCGGCTGATTATTTACTATAATGCAACAGTTGAACTGTTTGGTAAATGGCAGTATGTTTCTAACTCCAAACCTCTAGTTTGTAATGAAGGCCTTGAGTCATAAATTTGCAGTTTCAAGGCCAGTTTCTTCACCTTCTTGAATCATGTGTGTCACTTTTTTAAATTTAGTTTCAAGGCCAAAGCAGAGATACAACAGTAAGGTCAAGTAGACAGAATTTTACAGAGGTGACAAAGCCACAGAACACATTTTACCAGCTGTGTAATATCCTCTTATGTATCAACTAACTTTTCCAGTGTGTTCTCACTCCAAAGTCATCTCATTTTACTCCCTTTACACTCATTGAGTGCTATTCTTTTAATGTGTAGCCTGATAAAATTCAATAGAAGTCACTCAACAAATGAAATGGATTGGATGCCTGCATGGGGATAGCAGGCAAAATTGTTAACTGTAACTGAAGTAGCCAAGCAGATGTTTGTCTTGTAGTGTGAGTTTAACATTGTGAAAGTGCGTGTTTTAAGCCAAACTTTTTAAAATCAACCCTAGTAGTTTTGTTGCTTGTCTAACAAAAGACATAAGAAAAGGAAAAAGTCAAAAGTGAAAGTAAAAGTAAAAGTAAAATGAAAGTGTGAACATAGCAGTCCCAAACGGGACTCCAGCTCCTGTCTTTCCTCAGAGGTCAAGTCATTAGCCTCCTAATACAGAATTTTAACAGTTATTGTTCTCCCATGGCAGGAAAATGATATACTGGTGTGTACACTGATGTTAAAGATGTCTTAATGTGTGACAGCAGAAGGTTATGAGTAAGACAATGACAATGACTTCCCCTGCTGGCTAGTGAAGTCCTGCATAAAAGTGGATACCAAATATAAAGTCTGTCTAAAGCGTGTGCAGTTTTACAAACACTGGCCACTGCAGTGTCAGTGACCACTGGTACGTTTGTTAGAATATTTCGAGGTCTGACTTCCCACGGTGGTGAGGAAAAAAAGGCAAATAAAAATGTCACACAGCTTTAAGATGATCTTGTTTGGCCTCTACAACTGATTTTATGCTCTTTCCATTTCTCCACAGGCCTTTGTAGCGACAGGTACCAACCTCTCTCTCCAGTTCTTTCCAGCCAACCTCCATGGAGATCAGAGGCAGGTTCCTACAAGGGAATACGTCGACTTCGAAAGGGAGACAGGAAGGGTAGGATGAGTGAAGGATGCACACCCACCTGCTCAAACACACACCTTTCTCTCCCTCTCATTACCTATTACTTAGGTAATGTAGTCTGAATTGCAGCAGTCAGTGTGCCAACAGCGATGTTTTCAAACCTAAACCTCTTTAGGTTTGAAAACATATGTTCAGTCATGTGCGCTTGATTCATATAACTTCACTGTCACATTTGACATTGTGAAACTTTTACAGAAAAGAAATAGAGAAACGCATAGATCTGTGTGTCTGCCCCTTTGCTTTCAGTTCCTCTTTTATTCAAGAAATGAAAACAACGCCAACGCAAAGTCCCAAAAAAAAAAAGACTCGTGTGAATCTTTGAACCAACGTGTCTTAAACACACCTGTATCGGGACACTGGAGTAGTGTATGTTGACATCTAACAAGTTCAAGCCAATAACACAAATTGATTTGGGTGTCGGGGTGTGTGTGTGCGCATGTACCCACAATCAACTTAAAGGGATCAATGAGAGTGTAACCAGCTTTGTTTGTTGCAAAGAACAGCCTTTAAACAAACCGGTGTGGGCTGATTGCGACGCTGTGAACAGGATCGCGGCGATGATCTTGTTCACAGCGGTGAAATCACTGCTGAGTTTTTGTGTCTCACAACAGCACGTTGGTGAAAATCTTGTTTGTTAAGTAGGGCTCTTTTAGCATCAAAGAAGAAGTTAAACAACTTAAAGAGCTCAAAAGATGTTAGTTTGCTGCTGTTGCCAAAGTGATATCCACAGTTCAGTACACTGGTGCTGCCATGTTTATGTGTATGTTAATTGTGTCCCCTGGCGCCAAGCCTGGATTCTTCATATGTGTGTGTCTGTGTGTGTGTATGTGTGAGTGTGTCAGAAGACCCTCCACGGACACTGGCCAGCTGAAATGAATGCCGGCTGGCGGCTCATTAAAAATGCATTCTGGGGAATCGATGGACCTCCATGCCCCAAGGCTGACGGGCTAATCTCACATTGTTAATTATTTAACACAAGTGCCCTGATGGTTGGGAACCTCACGCGTGTGTGTGTGTGCTTGTGTGTGCTTGTGTGTGCTTGTGTTAATGGTACTTAGCATTTTGCAGAGAGTTTGTGTTTAGTGCCAGGCAAAAGAAAGCTTGCGTATTTCTGAGACAGAGTGTGTTTGCGTGTGCGTGTAAGACAATATCCTCTTCTTTGTCACCTTAACGGTGCTCACAGATCTATGAAGTTTTAATGAGGTTAGGACTTGTCAGTGAAAAGCAGCTCAACAGTTGTTTTGTAGCACTGAAGCCAAGCCCTCTCTCTCTTCCTCGCGCTCGCAGAACTAAAAATTTTGATGAACATGCTGACAGTGTGGTATTTTACTTCATATTCATGTTTCAAACTGAAAAACAACAGCCATTCTGCTCACAATCCGGATCAATGACATTCTCTTTTCATGCTGCTCCAAACAAAAGACACAAGTATAAGGTTTCAGTCTTTTATGTAATATTAATTTCCATTCAAAAAAAATAAAAAATACAGGCGAGTGCAGCGTGTGGTTTCCTGAGTGCAGTGTGCTGTACCGAGAAATATTCTTCAGAAGAAAGTGGACAACTTCACTCTGTTGTATCAAAGCAGAGCCTTTAATTGTGTACTCGGTGTACAATTTCTGCAGTGTTGCTCTACCAAGATCCCATCTTTAGTTTCGTGCACACAAGCACACACTCACACCCTGCCTCCTGATCCCACTGGACCTCCCTGTAGAATACAAATGTCAGGCCAGGCCAGAGATCTTGTATACGTTGCAACTTCTTTTCTTAATTACTGTCACAGCTTACCCACACACAGAAATCCGATGCTTGGGGATAGTTGGGATTTTTAACTGCTTGCAAAATAATTCATACAAACTCAAACTTAGAAGATGTAATTACTGTGCAGCGTAATTTCAGACATAAATGTGATTGCACTTTTCCCTATTATCTTTCTTTTAGTTCTCCTGTTCTTTTCTCCGTTTGTTATTCTTTTGATTTTATGTTGACATCCACATTGTATCACTTGTTTCACTTGTTTCACTGTCAGCTGGGATTAGCTCCAGCTCCGCTGGGTCCCTAAGTTGGATCAACTGTAAAGAAAATGGATCCATCCATCCCTCAGTCCCTTCATCCCTCTGTCCGCTCCCTGTATTTTTTGCATACATCCTCGCTCCCACTGTGGGTTTCAACCCCCCACTCCTTTACTCACTCTCATCCTCACTCCATCCGCTCTACCCCTCCATTTCTCCCCTTTTCCCGCCTTCATTTCCAAACACTGACGGTGCCAAACCAAAAGAGTGGCACAGCCAGGTTAAACTTGGCGACTGAACACAATATGGTGTGTGTGTGTGTGTGTGTGTGTGTGTGTGTGTGTGTGTGTGTGTGTGTGTGTGTGTGTGTGTGTGTGTGTGACAAAGAGAGAGAGGCAGAGAGTGCAGAAGCACAGGCTCTCTGTTTTGCTGCAGGCTAATGGGAGCCAGCTGTGGAGGAGGTTAATTTTAGTGCTAGCTGCTAACTTGCTAGCAAGCCTTAACACTGTTTTAAACATGAACTGTAGCAACAGCAGCTGGTTTACCAACAGCTTCATATGAAACAGACTACTGCACGTTTTTTATTTTAGAGTTTTAGGGCACTAACTGTGTCAAAATCTCTCGAGTGAGTATATTTTGGTGTGGCTTTGCTAGTGCCATGCTTTGCACAGTAATGGTCTGTTTGGATCAGTCGAGCCTCATTAACACCTGATAACTAGTTGAGTGGACCTGATGACATTTCTAAACAAATGTTGGCTACCTGCTTAACAAGTGTTAAGCTCAGTGATAATTGAGCTATATTGCTCTCAGCTGCATATAGTGGATTATTTCTCTGCAACAATCATTGATGTGATAAGATTAATACAGGTGTAAAAATGTATATGGGACATTTCACTCAGCAAATTGCAGATACAGCTAATAATAAAAACTGTTAGGTTTAGGGGCTTTTCAGAATTGTTTCACTCAAACTGCCTGTGGGGTACTGCCTTTTTCATTATGTTTCAATTAAATTTATACTAAAGCATCAAGGTGAAGGTGCCTTAACACAGTTCCACTATGCTGGTAGCAGGTTGGACCCACTTTTGCTTTCATAAGTGCCTTAATTAATCATGGCATTGATTCAGTGAGGTGTTGGAAACATTCCTAAGAGCTCTTAGTTCATATTGACATAATAGCACACAGTTGCTGTAGATTTGTGAGCTACACACCTATCATGTGAATCTCCTGTTCCATCACATCCCAAAGGTGCTCTTTTCGATTCAGATGTGATGACTGTGGAGTCCATTTAAGTGCAGTTTCCTCAATTTCTTGTTCTTAGTTGACAGGAGTGGCACCTGGTATGGTCTTCTGCTACTGTAGCCCATCTGCTTCAGGGTTTGGTGTGTTGTGCATTCAAAGGTGCTCTTCTTCTTGTAACAAGCAGATGTTTGAGTTAGTGTTGCCATCAACAAGGCAATTTCACCCAAAGAACTGCTTCTCACTAGATGTTTTTTTGGACCATTCTCTGTAAACCCCAGAGATGACTGTGCAGGAAAATCCCAGTAGATCAGCAGTTGCTTTCATTGTTTGTCTGCAGTTTGATGTGGTACAACAAGTGTACACTGAGATTTTCTTTTCTTTTGGTTAGCGTCAGCTGCCGGTGTCTGTTAAAGGCGCTGTGAGAATTAATCAGGGTCCTGCTTACAACTGAAACAAACTTCAAGCAGATTTTAAAGGATTATCAGGTGATGATTTATTATTAGTTTGTCACTTCAGTATGACTGACAGCTTGCATATTACACAGAGCAATTAATTTCACTTTTAAAATTAAAACGTACCACAAATATGTCACACACCCAGCTTAGGGACCTTACGTTTTCTCTGTTTGTTCCTCTCTGTGCCGCATGATTAGATACCATTATTAAACCTGCAGATAAAAGTTGTTCCAGATCAACAGCAGTCAGTAGAAAATATGGCAAATATGAACGCAGCTGATGAAGCACTGAATAAGTATTTTATTTTACCACTGCAGCTCTGCACCAAGAGCAAATGGACAACTTTTGAGTCATTGACAGTCTTGTCATTCTAAAAATGTTGACCTTTTCAATTCAGATGCACAAAAGTGGTACAATTCAGCTGTTGCAGAAGGCAGACATTTCATATGCAGTCAATGGCAGAGTTACACTGTACACAGCAATGTGTTGAGTGTATTTAATTGTTTCTGCATCAGGCTATCTGGATAGAGAATGAGGACACAGAGGTTTTCTGATTCTTATTAAATTTGTCATCAGGATGATGACAGTGTTACAGTTTTGACAGATTAAGTCTTCCTGGCGTCTTTTCTGTGCGCTCCAACCACAGAGTTGCTTTCAATGCATCAGAAAGATAATGAAAAAGTTCTTGTAGATGGCAGTGATCTCTATGACACACACAAACCCCCTGAAATCATTTCTTATCTGACGCCTCTGGTGCCCTCTAATTTATTCATCAGCTTTAAGCCTCCAGGACTCTCTCTGTCACAGCAGCATCAAGTGTGCGTGCATGTGTGCGTGCGCAGAGTGTGGTATTATGTTTCCCTCTGAACGGAAGCTGTGCCATCGGTGCGTGACTTGTCAGTGACATCATCAAAGCCAGACCACTAATTGGTTCCCTCTGCTACTGCTTCTCTCCATCCAACTCTGTGTGTGTGTGCGTGTGTGTGTGTGTGTGTGTGTGTGTGTGTGTGTGTGTGTGTGTGTGTGTGTGTGTGTGTGTGTGTGTGTGTGTGTGTGTGTGTGTG
>JASGAU010344074.1:0-10076 GCA_030220045.1 Australoheros facetus
AAATTGGTTTGATGTTCCGAAACACTTAAGTGTGACAAACATGCAAAAAAACAGGAAATGAGGAAGGGGGCAAACACTTTTTCACACCACTGTACACTGAGAGGCACAACCAAGTGTACAAGAACATCTGCGCTGCATATGAATAAGTCCCAAGTCTCAATGGGAGACACCACCAAAGATGGTTGAGAGCAACAGGGCTAAGGTCCTGTGGGACTTTGCTGCATTTCCATTAATACCTACTCAGCGTGGGTCGACTCGACTCGACAAGACTCACCATGGTTTTGTTTTGTTTCCATTACAATTGAGGACCACCTCAGTGTGGGTGGAGTCAATATAGCAACGCGGGCAGAAGTCTCGTGATGTAATTTGTATGCGACTCAAAGTGTGTTAGCTTTTATCTACACGGCTGTGTTGTGCAATGTACCTGTGAGCAGCAATTAGCTTCGAGACCTCATGATAAACTTTCTCATTTCTCGTCTCATCTCCCACCAAGCACAGAAATGTCTGCACCTCCTCATTCGACCACAGTGTTGGTTTGCGTGCCTCCAGTTTCTTGCTGTCGGGTTTTAAAAATGGTGCTGTTGATTCTGGTGAAGGAGTCGCTCTCATCACTTCACTAGTGATGACACTCCCTGGCCAATCAGTGGTTCTTCGACGTCACATTTTTGGATCGCCTCGGATTGCTTGGAATCCCAGCTGAGTGGGTACTAAAAAAGTACCTGGTACTAACGGAAATCCCTACAAACCATGCTGAGTCGAGCCGCACTGAGTAGGTACTGATGGTAATGTGGCTTTTGAGTTCCAGACAGATAAGCAACTGCTGGCCAACCAACTGGACATAGTGGTGGTTGATAAGGAACAGAAGACCACAATGGTAACATGGCAGTCTCAGCAGACAGCAACATTAGGAAGGAGGAGCATGGGAAAACAGTGAAAACAGGGGCTGAAGGAACAACTAGGGCAAATGTGGAAGGTAAAGTCCAAAGTTATCCCAGTGGCAATAGGAGCTGCAACCCCAAAGTGGCTCAAGTGGATTCTAGGCACAACATCAGAGGCCTCTGTCCAGAAAAGTTTAGTAGAAACAGCTAAGATACTGCGCAGAACCCTAAAACTTTCAGGCCTCTAGTAAAGGACCCAAGCTTGAGGAACACAAACACATACCACCCCCCAGGGGGATGAGAGGGAGATTCTAAGCATTGTGTGTGAAATAATGAACCAGCCCTTTTTAAAAAAAAAAATTTCAGTAAAGTCTTCTTGCTTCTAACAGAAATGGTATATTTCAGAACTTGGCAGTAACGGCAGTATGCATGTTTATATTCAGTAGGGTTGTGCCTTGTTGACTACCATTGCATATTTGTTGAAGATCATAAGTACTGATGGCAGTGGCAATTATTTATTGTTTATTTTCTATCAGCTTAATGTTCCAAGATAGTGTAATGTGTACTTTAAAACAGTTATTATAATAAATATTTTCCTGGCATCAAATTAGGAATAAGTAACAACAGAAGGGGGGGTGCCAGAAAAGAGTGTTGGCTGTTTATGTCTCATGTCTGCAAATCTGTTACTTGCCAAGTACTTTATGACAAATAAAGTAATGTTCATCTCTCCTGTACATAAACTGTAACTCAGCCATCTTGGATTGTAGGTGGCAGTGGTACTCCTTGTTCTGCTCTGTAGCTTGGGTGAGCTTGGGGTAGAGACACAGGAATGAAGCTTCAGGTCAGAGTGGTACTCTAGATCAGAAGGACAACCAGCCACAGTCGAAGATTAGAAATTCAGAGTACATCCAACCATGATATGGAGAAGCAGCAGAATGATATAAAGACGCTGGACAATAGCAACCTTGGTAGTGAACCAGCCTGTGAAGAAAACCCTAACCCATGACATGGAAAGGGCTAGGGCTAGCTGGTTAGGAGTCACCAAACTTTAAAAATATGAGCAAAGGGATGGTTGCCTCCTAATCAATTGATCGCAGATAGTGTAGCTTGAAGGTGATTACCCTGCCCCCCTGGAGGGGGCAGGGTAATCACCAAAAAGGTACAAATCACCTTTTTGGTATGTTTTCTGTTTGTTTGTTAACAGCATTACAGCAAAACTACTAGTCTGATTCATACCGAATTTGCATGAAAGATGACCTGATAAAATGCTTTGCCATAATTTGTAAAGATAAAAAAGAAATTCAGAAAAAATGAAAAAGATTTAAGATGATATCGCAGCAGGATGAAGCCACGGTGAAACAGTTGCAAATTTACTTACAAATTAATTTTCAAAATGGACTTTTCATGAAAAGCTGGACATTGTTAAGAAAGGGCAGGCAACCCTGAAGCTAGCATGCCTGTCACAACTAGAAAAAGGATTCGTCTGCCACTTTCAAGTAACTACAAGCAGTACCCTTGGCTGACATGCTCCAAAGAGCACTGCAAATTGTATTGCTGGGAATACATATTATTTGCAACTGATTGGCATGGTGTTTGGAGCCATGCTTGTTTTGCAAACTTGAGTTGTCTATCCAAGGCAGCAGCGAGACACCGAAGCACAGCTGGACACTTACAAGCACAGTGCTCTCTAAAATTTTGGGGGAAACTGGAGTGGATCTACAGTTAAATGTACAGAGAAATGGAGCAGCACAATGAAAAGGTTAGGAAAAATGGGGAGCTATTAAAAAACATTGGTTGAGTCATTTTGGGGGGAAAACAGGAACTTTCATTTAAGGGACACGATGAATGCACTTGATCCAGAAATAGAGGAAACTATTTGGATCTTTCTTTTTTTTAGGTGTAAACAACACATTTACATTACCCCCTGTCCAATAACAAATGGTTTGATTTTGTTGTCAGGCAAAATACAAAAATGATCTGATTACTGCTATTGCTGAAGTAATGAGAGAAGAGATTAAAAGGGAAATTAATGAAGCACCATTTGTTGCTGTTATGATGGATGAGATGACAGATGTGAGTAATGCAGCACAGCTCACACTGGTCTTGTGTTATGTGACGGACATAGGTGTCAAGGAGTGGTTTGTCAGATCTGAAGATGTTACTAGTGGCAAGTGAGCTGATGACATCGTTGGTCTTCTAATCTGCTTTTGGAGAAAAATACCTAGATAAAGTTGTGGCACAGTGCTTTGATTGCGCAGCGGTCATATCATCTGGATTAAATGGGGTGCAGGCTAAAGTAAAGGAGACCCATGGCCTTATTTATACAGTGCTCTGCACATCAACTGAATTTAGTTCTGACTCAAGGGTCTCAAGGCTTAAAGAATACAAGATCCTTTTTGCCCACCTAACTGGCCTTGCTGTATTTTTCTCCAGATTGCCTCGGTGCACACAACTACTGGACAAAATCTGCCAGCGGCATCTTCCTTGTGTGGTACCAACGTGGTGGCAATACACATCCAGAATGGTCAGTAAAGTCTTTGAGAAGAGAGATGCCCTAAAGGAATGGTTTCATCACTGTTTCATCACATACTGGAGTATCATGATGGGTGGTGAGTCATGAAGACTCTGTGCATTGTGCTGATGAATTTAATGCATGTCTGGATGATTGAGTTTTGTTTTATGCTTCACACATTTAATGGCATATTTGTGTATTCAGATGTGCTTTTTGCAATACTGCAGAACAAAACACTGGATGTACAGTTTTGTCTGGGAAGGGTGAAGGAGTTTTGTGTCACTATTGAGTGAGAGAGGGGACAATTTGGCGAGCTCTATGAGGCCAGTGTATGTGCCTCAGGCACTCTGGGTGCGTGAAGAGACCCGGGCCAGGAAGACCTTTGTGCACACTGCCATGAACTCCACAGCAATATTCTGGACAGTGACTCCCAGCAGTGTCAGGCACACCAAAAAAAATTCCCACATGCAGGCTTCTCCATTTTAACACAGAGTCATGGATCACTATTCAATCTGCTCCAACTGAAAATAAACAAAACTGACTGTAATGTATGCATGATTGATTTTGAAGGGAAAAGTCCAGCTGATCTCTTTGATTTCCTTCAGGAGAAAAATCTGGGTGAGAGCATGGGGCTGGTGTATACATAAGCATGTTTGGCAGTGACTATATCCCTGTGTCTACTGCTTCTGTCAAATTGACATTCTCAGCTTTGAAGTGAATTAACACGTATGCCAGAAATATGACAGGCTTGACTTTCAGCATTAACATTGATGGTGGTAGAAAAGGATTTATTGTTTGTTGCAACGCACGGATGATCTGTACAACAGAGTAATTTAACTCTTGTTAAGGAAAGAAATGAGAATGGATTTTGCATACAAATAATCAGGAGTTTTGCTGAATAAAATGCATTTTATTGTCTTTTGTTAAAAAAATACTGTCATTATGTTATAATTGGTGCTTTTTTTGATGTGTGCCACAGCTGTAACTGCTGTGGAAGGAGACTTGTTAAATTGTGCTATGCGGGTTTGTTGCTTTAGTAATGGATTATTCTAGCTATGAGTTATCTGTCATACAATGACTTGTTATACTACTTTTGTGTAAAATGTTGATGGTTTCTATACTGATAATGATGTTATTAAGAGGGGGAATTATTCAGGCAGGACACTACTGAAGGCCTCGTTGTGAAATACACGGCTTGCCACTGAATCCCATTCATCCATAGACACCATCTGTGAAGTTGCTCTAAATCTTGCTTAAATAGTGGGCATCTATTAATGTGCCTGGTAGCAGAGATGCACTGATCTACTGGCAGGAGATCGAAATCACCCGATTTTCAAACTGGCGACCCGCTGGTCAGTCTCAGACAGGTGAACTACTACAAAAACGTTCGAAATAACAAACCTAATAAGACACTTAAATCACCTTCAGCCAGCTGATCATGGACATTTTAAAGAACCTAACAAAGGAAAAGTGGCTAAAGCTAAAGTTATCCAAAGCTCAGTGCCAACCACAAGCCTGCAGCCTCAGTATGAGCAAAGGAGGATTTTTATCTCGTTCCAATTTCAGAGCACTTTATTTTCAGAATTGTTTAAATGAGACCTATTATAATTTGCTGCAGTTTGGGAGAAATTGTGAAGTTCAAAACACTTACTTTATTATGAAAATAAAATTTTGCATTGATGAAAAGTTGATTTTGTTTGTATATGCTGTCAGTTACAATTCTTAAAAAGAAAATTGGAAAAGGCAAAAGCCAGCATCAGTACATTACATGAAGAAACTGACTGGAAAATAAAATTGCAATTGGTGTATCTCTAGGTGCTAGTTAGTTTACTTAAGTGAATTAACTACAGCGACTATGAGATATGGGACAAGAAGGCTGAGAATAAAACTGATGGTGACTGAGATGAGCGATGAAGAGCAGGCACTGCCAGTTTTACTCTGGATAAACATTAATCCCTTGAGCTATTCAAAACAATCAAAAACTGACCTGATAACGTTTAGTAATATGGGCCCAGTTAACAAAGAGATACATTCACAGGCCCAATTTAAACTAAAGACAAGCATAATTATAGTTTCAGGACTGTATAATTATATTTAATGTAGTTTATAACATATTTCTGTAATTTGAATGATGTAAACACAAATATATGATGAATATTATAATACTAATGTAATATTAATCATATTACTTTATTAAACAATTTTAATACACTGTCAGAAGAGACAAGTGAGGAGTCATAGAGAGTAGGAGGGGGCGGATACTGAGATAGAGACAGAACAAAGAGTAGAAGAGAATAAAAGAATAAGCAGAAGAAATTTAATGTTGACGGCTGAGAGAGGAATGGATACGAGCACGAGCACAGTATGGAAAGTGCAGAGATAAGAGGGCTGAGAAAAAGAACTCTTAAAAACACATTTATATAGATAAATGAAAATATTTTAAACAGCACCATGTTATGTAAGAAAATGACAGTTAAGAGTGAATACTTGAAGAATGAATAATAGCTGCTACCTGCTAGCTAGGAGTTGGTGGATGTAAATAGCCACACAGTTACTGATATGGATCTCACAAGAACTAACAGTTTGTCAAATCACACATTTGAGTTTTAAGATGAGTTTAAAAGAGTGACTGAACATGAAAGTGATGCCTGACAGACAGATATTTTCCCTTTTGCTTATTTACCTCAGTTTCTCTTCTGGTGCCGGTAGTACATGCATAGAAACCCAGGCAGGGTGTGCTTTGCAGACAGCTCTGAGTACATGCCCTTCGTCTCTGCTGCTACAGCTCCAGCTTAGGGGAAACACTGGCAGCTACACTGTGTCATATACATATGTTCATGAAGATGTGTTTGAGTAAAACACTTTTGATGGTTTTTAAAGTTTTGCTTTAAATTTCTGTCCAGAGGCACTTCCTTAACCCTAATACTTCAGGAAAAATGACTTTGTTTCCAATAGACAACAACAATTACTTTCCAATTAGAACTACTCAGCATCTGATGAAAAATTCATGCAGTCATGAATTTTATACTTTTCACTTTCTCCCAGCATTGTGTAGCCCTCGTTCCAGTGTAGACTGTAATTTGACATTTTTATTCCACTGAGTAAATAAAAATTTCTTAAGACATACACTTAAGTTTTGTATAATGACAGGGAAATAGAGCAGCTTTAATGTTGTGGAGGGGTTTGTGTATTCCACTGACCTCAGGGGCTGTTTTCCAGGGGCTTTTGCCCCTGGTTGGGTCTCCCAAGGAAAATTGGTCCTGGGTGAGGGGCCAAGCGAATAATGTTTCAGACAACCCTTATGACAGAAAGATCCAGGGAACAGTTTAACCCAGCGCTCTTCAACTCCAGGCCTCGAGAGCCCCTGTCCTGCAGGTTTTAGATGTGTCTGCTTCAACACACCTGAGTCAAATATAGAAGTCATTAGCAGGACTCTGGAGAACTTGCCTGCATACTGAGGAGGTAATTCAGCCATTTGATTGGTGGAATGCTTCCACCTTGGTGGCGTCAGAACCTGATGATGTGGTCCAGCTGTGGCCTCCAACTTGCACTGGAGTGGTTCACAGCCAGGTGTGAAGCAGCGGATAATTAGCATCTCTAAGTCTGAGGCCATGGTCCTCAGCCAGAAAAGGGTGATGTGCCAACTCCAGGTCAGGGAGGAATTGCTGCTCCAATTGGAGTAGTTTTAGTATCTCAGGTGCCTGGCCGCTCCCTTAGAGGTAGAGTGAAGAGTGCAGTCATTTGAGAGGGGCCGAGAAGAGCGGCATTGAAAGCAGCCAGTTGAGGTGGTTTTGGGATCTGACTAAGAAGTCTCCTGGGCAATTCTTGGGTGAAGTGTTCCAGGGTTGTCTTACTGGAAGGAGGACCTGGGGCAGACCCAGGAGATGCTGAAGAGATTATATCTCTCGGCTGGCCTGGGAGAAAGGTGCATAAGCTGGAGGAAGTGGCTGCGGAGAGGGAGGGCTGGGTTTCCACTGTGGATTAAATCAAACAATCAAGACATTATTGAAGTGCATAAATTCAGCTTTAATTCAAGGGTTTAATCAATGGGGCTGGAGTCTATCCAAGGTGTCATAGAGCAAGAGGCGATGTACAAGCTTGACTGGTTGCCACTGTGTTGTAGGGCTAAAAATTAAAGCAATACTTTTGTTAAACTCCCTAAATTAAAGACAGAAGTCTGAACTTCAATCACATCAATCATTTGATTTAAAATCCATTATGCTGGCAAAATGACAAAAATCTATCCTTGTCCAAAAACCACCACCAGAAGTTGGACTGCTTAGGAACCAATAGTAACGAAGCTCTGGAAAATGAATAATGTAGTTTATCCTATTTTTTGCACCTTATTTCTTATCCATTTGAGGCTGAAAATGACTGAACTGTTGTCTTATGCATTGTTCTGCAGTGCTATGCAAAACTTTAATCAAAGACAATGTAAATTACAAATTTTAGCTCCTTAAAAGAGCAATAATTGCAATTAGGCATTCACTGAGGTAGCTATTTCCTTTTTTTCTTTACAAGAAGCTAAAGTAAAAAAATGTTAAAATGGATATGCAGTGAGGGGTTTCAGAACGATGCCCTCACACTGTATATTATCATAAGGTTAAGAATATGTTCCGAAGGTTGCACTTAGTCTAGAGTCATTAGTTTGACAGATTATTTCCACTACTCTTATAGCATTCATGAATGTCCATTTATACTTCAGATGTACTCAGACACATAATTTTCAAAGTGAGCTTATGGCACTCATATCAGATGGAGATGCACATCATAAGTTGTAAAAGTCCATTCCATTGACTGTGTTCAGCCTGGCCTTATTTCCCCCCCTTTTAGTACTCGAGGAACATTTTAATGCTGCATAATTTTCTGTAATACAAAATGGGAGTCTCAGGGTAGATGGTTCATATCTGTAGTTAAGGAAAAGAGTTTGTAAACGGTTGTTGAATCACCAGGATTTTTGCTGTGTGTACTTGCAAAGTTTGGTCTGAGCTTCATCTAAGTCACAAATATAAAAAACAAGAAACAAACGAACAAAAAAATGCACGCACATGCACACACACCCTGCCCAAACTAACAACCCACAAACATGTTTTACCTTTTCATTTCTCCCCTAAGGAGTCCCATCATTACTTCATAAAGACATGCATAAAGTGTTATTTGTTTAGTCATATTCATCCATCCATGCATTCTCTTCCGCTTATCCGGGGCCGGGTCGCGGGGGCAGGAGCCTAAGCAGAGAAGCCCAGGCTTCCCTCTCCTCAGCCACCTCCTCCAGCTCATCCGGGGGGACCGCAAGACGTTCCCAGGCCAGCCGAGAGATATAATCTCTCCAGCGTGTCCTGGGTCTGCCAGTTTTGTTTTGTGAATAATTGTGACTCAGATGGAGGTCAGATCACATTTTATTAGTAATCTATTTGGAAAGCTGGTGCAATTCCAGTGGGTTCATGAAGTTATTGTAACTTTAGATTTATTACTTTCTTGTTCAGTGGTTTTATTTTAACTTTAAATTCCAGTTACACCGTAAGATACAGTAGTTATGGATGGGTCTGGGTTTGTAGTTTTAGAAGTGGGAGGCAGGGAGGTCTTACCAGGGAAAAATGACCAGAATCAAATATCACAGCATTGGTCTGTTAACTACCAGTGTTTCCATCTATATTTGGTTTTCAAGAAACCAATGAAACACTTAAAATGTGTAAACTGAAGAGATTTTTGGACTACTCTGCTTTACATACTGCAGTCACACCTGGTACAAAGCTATGACAGCAGTAATTCATTCAAGTCTTTATTTGTAATCACTCACAGCTTCACTCACAGCTTGTGCACTTCACCTTAGCGTAAGGTAATATGTGACTCACATCCCAATGCGCTCCTCTTCAGAATAATAGTATAAATTATCAGAATTAACAAGGGCAAACAATGTCAAACAAAAATAAAAAATTAGAACATAACATGTCATGGTAAAAGGTTCTTCAGTTTTTAGCAAAATATGTAAATGTGTTGGTATTTTGTATTTTGCATATCTTTTGGAAGTATTATACAAACCCAGTGCTGTGTAAAATGTAAATAAAACAGAATGCAATGATTTGTAAATCTCATAAATCCATATTTTATTCACAATAGAACATAGAAAGCATATAAAATGTTTAAACTGAGTGCTCATCATGCATCTGCCCCCTCAATTTTAATAGCATTCTAGTTTTCATACAGACATACTCATTATTACTTCTCATACACTCACATATTCCAACACATGCACCCAACATTTCACCATCCAAATGAGTGGGGAGGGGAGCAGGCGGTCTTTTCACACCCCTGATTCCTGCACCCAGCCCAGGGCAGGGGTTGGCTAGGGTGTCAAGGGTTGGGCTGACTGCATTCTGGGGTGGCTGCAGGCTCTGGGGGCACTCATTCACCCACGCGTCAGAAGATGGGTTGATGTGGATGAGTGTGTCTCGTTGTGCGTTTGTCTTTGTGTGTGTGTTTGTATGCATGTGAATGGCCTGTGTGTGTGTGTGTGTGTGCATGTATGACTGGTCCTGGGTCTGGGGCTTGCTGTGCCTCACCCCCTGTAAGACATGTTTGCTCTGCACCAGTGTTAATTTTGACAGCAAATTTTGATTTAGTTTTAGTCATAGTCTTTTGACGAAAATGTAATTTAGTTTTAGTCATAATTTAGTCATCTGAAT
>JASGAU010344080.1:0-12828 GCA_030220045.1 Australoheros facetus
ACCTTTATTTTATTAGACAAGGTGATGGCTGAACTCTCTGTGGACGCTTATAATCTGACCTGGATATCCATCGGCTTGTGTTGAGGGTTGTTGTTTGGCTTCCTGCTAAGCGAGAGGAGAATTTACTGGCACTGAAAAGCCCGTTTTCATGATTAACGCCGTCTCTGTTCCCCTCTCTCCACAGCTCGGTGGCAGTGCTGCGGGAGTGCATGAAAAACGAGAGTTTGGTTCGTTTCTTCCAGGAGAGACAGACGACCCTGAGCCACTCTTTACCTCTGGAGACGTACCTGCTCAAACCTGTGCAGAGGATCCTCAAATACCATCTGCTACTACAGGTGATACTACAAATACCGTGTTCATGACTTTAAATACTACCTAATGCCACAGCTTATACCTCAAATATGGCAAAATACTGCATGTACCTCTGGATATAACTGGTAAGAAAGTGACCTTTAATATATTTCGATACTTTAGGTTATACATTAAATAGTATCAGATGTTGCATACAGAACCTCAAATACCACCTGCTCATACAGGTAATGCTGAAGCTGAATGTAGGACCTTGGATGCCTTCAGCTACTACAGATGATACTTCCTAACTCCTCAAATTGTAGTAGTATCTAGAAGTTGAGCAGTATCTCAAATAAAAAATAAGTACTAAGCATTGTTGTTTAAATACCACCTTTAGTATTGATACAGCATAAAATCCTTCCGTACCACTACCACCTGATACCACAGGTGATAACTATGATTGCATACCTCGCTGTGCTACTGCCATCATACCTACATAAAGTACCTGCGTCCACAGGTAACACGCTAAGGACCAAAATATTCTTAATGATGTGAATATCTTCGGTTCCGCGAGGAGGCTGACTGGTCCTCATAAAGCTTTGGTCTCCAGGCAACAGGTCTGTTTCCTGTCAGTAAACAGAGCGTTTGGCTGAAGTGTCACAGCAATAAATCGTTTGGTCCTGTTAGTGAGAAACACGCAGTGTGACGGGGAACGCTGAGGACACAGACCCCAGAGTGTGTCACCTCTTTAAAGATGAACGGCTACAGCGTGTGTCCCACATGTGTCAAACACATCTGTGGGTTTTTTTTCTCTCGTCAGATCCCAGGACCAATAAAACAAAGATAAACTCTGACATCATCTCAGCTTCTAAACTTCCCTTTCACCTCTGCAGCTGCTCTGCTACAGAAGACACAGCCTTCTTTTGTCCCCTTAGCACAGGTCATGTCCGTTTCCTCCTGTGCTCCATGTAAAATATGTGAGTGAACTGCGGTCATCGTTATGTTGCTCGCTGCTTGTGCTCGCGCTCTGAGAAATATACAAGACTGCCGCGATTGAAATGTTTGGCTCAAAGACCGGGACCGAGTCTGTGACCATCGCAGTCAGTCGCCATCTTCATAAAACGGCAGCAACACTGAATCAGTCCGCAGTTCAATAGGGTCAAGTTTGAATTTACATGCAACCTATTTGTGATAAATCAACACAAATCTGTTGCCGTCTGCGCGCACGGAGATTGCCTACTTAAATTCAGCTGCAGAACGGGAACTGTGGCACAGGCGCTGCGCTCAGCAACCTCACTTTTATATACGACTGTAACCAGAACACAATCAGCGGAGACGCGTCTCACACACACACACACTGCATTCATTAATGCATTAATGACTGTGATCCTCTGGGCTCATAAATTAGTTGCTGATTATTTTTAAATGAATGGGTGCACACTTCCTATTATAAGCCTTATTCACTCAGTCACACACACATTCATACAGTGCTTTTATCTCTGCATCAAAGTGCGTTTTTTAACACTCACTCCGATGAATGCGTGGAGGGTGACTCGGTGTTCTTGCCCGAGGATGCAGGCGGAGTGGAGGAGTCAGGAATCAATCCACTGACCTACCAACTGGTGGTCAACGCCTCTACCACCTGAGCCACAGCTGCCTTTGACCTTTGCCCGTCTCTGTGAGAGTGATTGCAGTCAGGGTGTGAAGCGGTCCCCCAGTCGCTGAAGCTGCTGCGCACTCACCTTACCACCGCCCACACCTCGATCAGTGATGCGGGTTATCACTCAATGATTTTAGGTTGGTTGAGCTTCGAAACAAAAGCTGCCTTAAAACATTAGTTAACTGAACTCGGGGCGAGGGTGAAAAATGTAAAACCAGCTGAGTCGAGTTAACAGGACAGGAAGACTTGTTGATTAATCTTAAGATCTGCTTTTCATTTTCTCTGTTGAGTCAGTTTTGGCACAAACACCAAACAGATGCTGGAGCCTCTTTTTGTACCAGAGTCAGCAGAAGAAAACGGTGACTCTGTTAAACTCTACGAGTGAGAGGGACCAAATTCAAGGCTAGCCTTCACTGTGCTGCACATTGTTTTCATTATTGTGAGAAGAAGCAGCACAGCAAGTTCCTACCACGGATGTTTTATTCAAACTTTAAAACTGAAGCGTTAAAGAGCCGTGCCGGCTTACATCAGATCAGGAGGAATTAAACTTATAAATTCTAATAAAAATCAAACTCTTGGTGTTTATACATATATGCATAAAGGTGCATATTTAAACACATTTACATTATAACCCTTTTATGCAGCAGCAGTTACCTGATTGCACAGGTGGCACTTCAAACATTACCAAATTCTGCATGTAGGACCACAGATACCACCTGATACTGCAGGTGAAGCTGGATGAACATGCAGAGTTACTCTGGAGTTACTCTGGAGTCCAAGAATAAAGCGATGTAGCTGGAAACACACTGAACAGGTCCCCTTTGAGAACAGAACCATTTCCATTGTGAAGAATCGAGTCCAGCTGAGTCAGCCGGGAACAAAGATTTGTGCTCCTACCACCAGACTAACTGCTGGTGACCTGGCAAGCTGTTCCAGATGTTTTCCAATAAATATGACACACGAACACCTGGATAAGGGAAGGTAGGGAATTGTTTGTATGATGCATAGAATATAGATTTGTCCACTCATCATTACGGTGCTGGGCCCAGAACATAATTTAATGAAGGTCCAACAGTGTGAAGCTAAACCGATCATTAACTGTGCAGAGGCTGGATTTATGTCTGCACAGGTGTACCTAATGAAGTGTTTCTCTAACAAATCCCAGCTCGAAGCATCGGTCACAGCATTTACAGATGTGTAAACCCAGCCGACAGTCTCGTCCGTTAAACAGAAACACGCAGGCAGCCTTTCCCAGTAAACTCGCTGAGTTTCCTCACTGGTCCCAGTCCAAGCCCACCTCTGAGAGCAGAGCGGGATGATGAAACAGAGAGACACAGCGAGAGGCTGCTCTTTGTTCTCAGCTCTTCGGTCTGGAGCGTTTGCTGCTGCTCTGTTGACAGTGGCCAGTTTAAACATTGGTCAAACATGTGTTTGGATCTGAGCTGGGAGTTTCCCATAATCCTCAGCTGGTCCTGCTTCGGTCCATTCTGTGATTAACTGCTGGAATTGTTTTCTCCTTCATGGTAAATTCACACGTCAGGGTGCTGAAAACTGTGGTGGAACCGAAGTACATACATTTACTCTAATACTGAGAGGTGCTTGTACTTCACTTTACCTGCAGGAACTGTTTTCATTCTACTTCCAGTCCTCCGGTGTGTTTCCTTGTACTCATGCCTCTGCGGTGTGTTTTGGATCTCCTCCTGATCTCCTGATCCTTCAGCTGGATTTAAATTGACCTGCATTCAAACAGCACAGGTGGCTCGGCCCTTTAAAACCTCTTAAATTTGTTGAAGTTCTCTCAGTCTGACCATCACGCGGACTCTGTGTGGAGCTGGAAAAGCTGCTGCGGTCAGGCTGTGAGTCTGTGTTAAAGGGTCAATGACGTTTTCGTGCTGTATTCATTTCTTGTTTTCACGGTGGGCTCAAAGACGTCAAAGCGATTTCAGTAAAAATTACGATGACACAAACCACAGTTTATCTGAGGCAAATATGAGACTTCAGCACTGAGAAATCCCCTTCTCTGTTTTTCTGCCTTTCTGTTTTCGCTGCACCTCCGCGAGCAAAGGAAACATCAGACAGAGTGAAGCGTCACAAAGATTTCCTCTGGCTTTGTCTCAAAGTGTGAAACTAAAAAAGAAAAGTTGCTCCCGACCGTCTGAGCCTCGTTGTTGATGCACGCTGCCGCGGCGGTTTTACGTGTTGGTCTGGTTTCATTTCAGGAACTTTCTAAGCACTTTGATAAGAGCGACCCCGGATATGAGGTCGTGGAGGACGCCATCATCACCATGACAGCCGTCGCCTGGTACATCAACGACATGAAGAGGAAACAGGAGCACGCTGTGCGGCTGCAGGTAAACACAAAGACCCACTGTGTCACCTGTGCACATTTTTATTGTTGAATTGACCGGACAGGTGAGATGATGATGTCACACTCATGTAAAGAAAAAAAGATGCGGATCTTTAAAGAGTCTCGGTGGTTTTCTGTCCAAGGTTCTCTAGAGAACAGTTTGCTTTTCTAAAGAACCTTTCCAAGGATGAAGCAGGTTTGGGCTCGGTTTGCTTAACCTGTGACCTTTCACCTTTGCCTCTGTAAAGGAAATCGAGTCCCTGCTGGTGAACTGGACTGGGCCGGACCTCAGCGGGTTTGGCGAGCTGGTTCTCGAAGGCTCCTTTAAGGTGCACAGGGTGAAGAAGGAGAGAGCTTTCTTCCTGTTTGATAAAATGCTGCTGATCGCCAAGAAGAGGCTGGAGCAGTTCATCTACAGCACGCACATATTTGTAAGTAACAACATTTTTGTGCACATTGTGTCTCTGTGGGTCACGTTTGCACTCCCTACCTCTGCTGTAGATCCAGCTAAAGGTGGAGCTGTACAACACAACATACGCCAGGGCAGCAACTGTGAGCTCCCGGCAGCGTTCCAAAAAAACGAACTAAAAGGAATCAGAAAATCATCGCCCATAAAGAACTGGATCTCTGACATTCAAGCTTTTCTCACATTTGTGTCTGTTCCTCCACCTGCAGTGCTGTAATCTCCTGCTGGTGGAGAATCTGAAGGACCCTCTGTGCTTCCGAGTGTCCGACCAGACGATTCCCAAACAGCAGCACGTCGTCCAGGTCCTTGAAACCTCAAATCACTTCAATCCCTCGCCTTTTGAATCCGGTCATATTTGAGATTTTCCTGTTTTTTGTGAACTCAGATACAGTGACCTCACTGATTGTATCTGCTTCATGTTCTTCAGACAAAGAACCAGGAGGAGAAGCGACTGTGGGTGCACTACCTCAAGAGGCTGATAGTTGAAAACCATCCAGCTTCACTCCCACAGAAGGTAAGGAGGAATGAAGGAAACAAAGGATTCGAGATACAAGAAGGTTTCTGGTTCAGATCTCCTGGCCTTCCTGTGTGAAGCTTGCATGTTCTCCCTGTACCTGTGTGGGCCTCCTCCCACAGTCCAAAGACACTGTTTTGACTAGACAAGGGTCAGTGTGTTCCACAATCCAGACATCTCCACTGGCCCCACCCATTGACCCCAGCTTTCTCCACGCTGGGTTTCCTGTAGCCCCAAAAATGGTGCCCCATAATGTCACCATGAAGGGCCGTGAGGTCGAAGAAGAAGTTTGGTCCTAGTTGTTTTTCATTGCCTCTCTATGCTCCTGTTTTCCCTCCACCTTGCCCCTGAGCCTGACGCTGTCGGAGGTCTATTCCTGTTATTGGGGAGTTCTTCCTCCTCACTGTTGCCAAATGCTGCTCAAAGATCTGAATTGTTAACGTTCTCTCTCGAATATTATACGATCTTTACCGTACACTATATGGCACATTGAGACAAATGTTGCTGTCAGCTGGTGCTCTATAAATAAAACTGAGTTTAACTGTATTGAAAAGCAGTTTTAACTCACTTCACTTGTGGAAACAGAAGGTTCAAAGTACAACTCACTGCAGTGGCTTTAGGGCCTCTGTTTGCAGTATTTGTTGGTACTTTTGCTTATTGCACTTAACACAAACCAAAGCACTGGCTTCAGTTCAGTTTATTGTATTCAGGTCCTCATTAACTGCACCAGCCAATGACGATTAGATTTGTACCAGAGAGCAGCTGCATGTTTGTAATACTGCAAGCAAAGATTGAGAAAATATTTCTGTTTTCTACGCTCCTTAGTAGTGGTAGTAGTAATAGTAGTACATTAACAGCACTAAGAGTTTCGTAAAGGTCGCCTCATCAGCAGTTTTCTTTTTTGTAGACCTTTGCTGCCACCTGCTGGTGTAACAGTGGCAGAGACTGGACAGAATGCTACAGCTGTCTCATGCGTCCCTGCTTCTGCCAGGAAAGATTTCTTTTTACTGACATGAATGCTTCACCTGAAGTCCTCACAGTCAGCCTCAGCGCTGTCACACCATCCCGCCTCCAAGGCTGAAATTCCCTCAAAGCCATGAACTGAGCTCCTGGATTAGGCAGGATGAGATCTGGATACAGATCAGTTTGTGATATTTTCTAGAGAACATCAAAGCATTGCCTGAAACTTTTACTCATTGCTATCTGACATGAATTGAATTCAAAATCTAATTAATTCAGTGGTGCCTGAAGGCCTGCCTCCTGGACAGTAATATTCATTTTTCTTCTGATGCTGAGAGCCAAATTAATCAAATTTCTAAACAAGATTAAAAACAGGACCCTCAGCATCAGTAACTTCACGTCAAAAACCACACTGCTCTTCTTATCGCTGATATTTTAATTGCATCTCATTAAGTGTGACTGACTTCAGGATTTGTGAGGAGACATTTATCTTTGTTCTTTTATCTCCTACGTCTGACTGATTAACTGATGCGGTTTCTGTCTCCATGATTCACTGAGCTGATCTGATTGTTTCCAGGCGAGGCAGGTCCTGGGAGACAACTTCTGTCAGTGTGAGTGTTACACACACACACACACACACACACACACACACAGAGAGAGAGAGAGAGCTTTAAAACAAAGTCTGAGCTGTTTAATTCATGAACATACCAGACGTGTAAAGCTGTTTTTAGCCTCTGCAGATGTGGTGACATCACTTCCTGTGTTTCAGCTCCTCAGTTCGACCAGGACCACCTGAAGAAGTTGCCTGTGTCGCCTCGGCTGGATGACATCCACGGCTATCACAGAGGCAGGCGTCAGTCAGGTCAGGGTTAGTCATCTCCTTCCTTTCTCGTGCAGACACACACACCAACACTGAGACGTGTTTCCCATTGAGATACATCAGCTTTTTGCCTCCAGGGGTATTTGGGAGCCAAATTCCTGCTTTATATGTGATTCCAGTGCTTTTGGCCAGATGTCCCCACCTC
This sequence comes from Australoheros facetus, assembly GCA_030220045.1. NCBI lineage: Eukaryota > Metazoa > Chordata > Actinopteri > Cichliformes > Cichlidae > Australoheros > Australoheros facetus. Next base: position 7,264 of record JASGAU010344080.1, read on the forward strand.
ACATACCATCATGGAAGCTAATTTTGAACTAAGCGCTGACAATAAGCCAGATTGTCTCGCTCCTCTTTGGCAGCATCCATGATTTCCAAACCTAATCTGATTGGTCAGACCACAGGACAGATTTCAATCGCGGTGGAATGGCCCAGAGAAGGTGTTTCTCAGTCTTGTTCCTCTGCATGGGAGAGTGGGGGCTCCGCATTGGGGTGCAGGGGTGATCTGTGATCACCGTTGATGGTTTTCAGAAGCGTTCCTGAGCCCACGCAGTGATTTCCAGCAAAGAGCTGCCGGAGGGCCTGGAGAACACGATCCTTCAAAAATGTGGCTGTATGATTGCACAATAATTGTGCAAAATGTTTATCAGCTATTAAACACCAGGAGGGAGGAGTCTGATGGTTCCACACCGATTCTGCCACAGGCCAAAAAACCCCCTGAAAAGTTCACGTTGACTGTTTGAAAGTGAGCTGTTACCTGTTATCTTTGTCCTGAGTGAAGCCTTCAATCATTCCTGCAGACCCGCACGTTAACGCTGCAGTCCTACCAGCTGATGGACCTTCTCTTCGTTCTTTTCATTACAAACTGTAGCTGAGGAGATGACACTGTCAGAGCGGTGAACTCCTCATCTTTACTTCAGACACACTCAGCCTCTCTGGGATGCTTTTTTTATATAAATACACTCATTTGGTCTGAGGTGCTTTTATCAAGCATTTTTTGAAGCATTAAAAAACATTTCCAGTCGTCTGTTGTCCCGCTTCGCATGTGGCTGGCATTGTGCTAAAAAAAAAAAAGGGTTAAATTTCTAATTTCTCTAAAATCTGCTGTGGGTATTCCTGTGCAGGTGATTGAAACAGCCAGTAGTCACAGTTCCTGCGTCACAGGGAGGGAGGGATTCCCTGTCCCTTGTGTGGACAGGAAAAGCTTGAAATGCTGTCTGCTGCAGGAACTATTGCACTGGTTTCTGTTTCTTAAATGGTGCCGGAGCCCAAGTGTGAGTTCATGAGAGCTGGAACTCAGACCTGGATGTGACACTGTGACCTCGTTAATGCTTTCAGGCTGTTCACTGAAAGTCTTCACGGGTCATTCGAACATCTTTCACACACATAGCGGACACAGCTGGCTTGTTGGAACTTGTTTTACTTCAAATCAAAATAATTAAGAAAAATCTAAAAGCCAAAAAATAAAAGATCCGTGTGGACTGAAAGATCGTGTTGATGGATCTCTCTGATTTTCCAGTCATTTTCAGGTCGGTTGCTCCTGTGCGTGTTTGTTCTCTGTGAACTGTGGGTAATTCCTTTAGGCGATGGTGGCAGAAATGATGGGAAGGCCACAAAAATCCACGAACTTTTCAGGAATGTGCCTCAAAGTCTGTGTGTGGACTTTGGGATTGAATCTCAGAACTTCTCACGAACTAACACCAACCACCTGCAGCTGCTCTCCACAACTTGTTGCACTGACTAGTTGGACTGCCAGGGGGCGCTGTTGCCCCTGGAGCAACATCTAACTGCTAAAGCGCTGAAATCGGTGAACGTAAGAGGAGCTCACAACCATCAGACTGACTCGTGTCAGTGCTGCTGACCGCTATTAGACAGAATTCATAATTTCACACGTCTCCTTCTCCTGAATGTTTTTTTGTTAACTTTTGTGCACTTTTATATAAAAATGCAGTTTAAGAAAGAAAAATGTGCCGTAATGTCGGGACAGGCAGACGGCCTCCAAACCGTCAGTGTCACCTGAATAAAGCCAGTGGGGATCATTTCCTCTCCCTGCACATATTTGTTTCCTTCTCTTGTTGTTGTTCTTACATGCATTGTTTTTTTTATTTTGACTCTTTTTGTTGTTGTTATGCTCTTTTGATATTTTGTTTGTGATGTTTATCTTAAAAGGTGCTATAGAAATGCATTTTTACTTACTTTACATCCATGTGATTTCTCACACTGCCCTCACTTCTGGGGCGGCAAAAGGGCTGTCTAAATTTAAAAACAAGGGGCTGTTTCTGCTCTGTTTGTCCCTCCAGAGCCTCCAGAGCTGCTGATGTACACACCTGAGAAGTCCAGGAAGAATCTGCCGCTGCTGCTGGAGGGAAACCTGCCGTACAGACGCACCAGGAGGCAGTCAGGTACTTAAAGAAGGACAGTCCCTCAAACAGGCCTTCAGGGGCAGCTCAGGGTCATAAAGACCTACCTGTAGATGCAGCATCGCGTCCTGTAGATGTGTCTCTGCTTTCTCCGGCGGTCTGCCGGCGGTCACAGTAACAGGTGACCTGCGTGTGACCCTGAACTGTAGCTGCAGAGACCAGATTAAACTTTAGATTATAGAAAACATGCAAATAAAACTTCAAATTAAACTTTCTAGAGCTCCAACAAACTGAACTATACGGCTGCTGAGCTCCTTCGACTCCGCTGGCACCTGTAGCGATCTCTGGGTGACGCTGCATCTCCACCCAGAGATCGCTCTCCTGCCTCGCCGGAGATGTGTTCATCGTGGGTCTCGCCCGAATTTCCAGCTCGACAAGTCGAAACCGCTCCACTCCATCTCCACCCCAAGCCGCAGAGTGACTTCCTGGATGATTTTGCTGCTGTCCTCTCTCATCTGTCTGTTCTCTCACCTAATGTAATATCACTGGGGGACTTCAATATTCACTTAGTCGATATCAGTCTTCCTCTCACCAAAGACTTTTCATCCAGCCTTGAGAGTTTTGGTTTTCATCAGTTCACCAATTTCCCTCCTCACACCAAAGGACACAGTCTGGACCTAATTTGTTGCTCTGGCCTCACTCCTTCCAGCTGCTCCGCAGATGAACTTCCTTTTACAGATCATCTCTTGCTCTCATTCAGTGTTTCACTCTGTTTCTCCCTAACTGGAGCCCCACGGCTCATCTCATTCAGGAACATCGGGGACATCAACTTGGATATCCTCTCTGCTAACATTGCTAGTACTCTGATTCCTGACCAGTCTTCCTCAGGTGTTTTGGCTGCTCATTTTAACACTTGTTTAACTGACATCCTCAATTCTCTCTCCCCAGTGAAAACACAATCTGTTTCCTTCACCCATCCTGGTTAACCCCAAACTTCCTTAAATTAAACAGTGACAAAAATCCACCTTATCCAAAGTTGGCAGTTTCTCCCTCACCGCTGACAGCTCCTCAGTTTTCCCCTCCCCTCAGGTTAAGAGTGTGGGTGTCATCCTTGATAGCACTCTATCCTTTCACTCCCATATCAATAAATAACCCGGTCTGCATATTTTCACTTACGAAACATAAACTGCCTCCGCCCCTCCCTCTCCCTGCATGCCACCTCCATCCTTGTTCATAGTCTCGTTACCTCCTGTATGGATTACTGTAATTCCCTTCTAATTGGCCTACAGCAGCTCCACTGGCTTCCAGTTAAGTTCAGAATTCAGTTCAAAATCCTCCTGTTCGCATTCAAGGCCATCCACAACCTCGCCCCTCCTTATCTAGTTGAACTTCTTCACATCACCTCCTCATCCTGCACCCTCTGCTCTTCCTCCTCTACCTGCCCGCCTCAGTACCATGGGGAACAGAGCGTTCTCCTGCTCTGCTCCCCAGCTATGGAACTCTCTCCCACCAAACATTTGCATTATTGACTCTCTTCATATCTTCGTATCATGACTCAAAACTTACCTTGTTCAAGATTGCATACTCGCTTTAGTTCCTTTGGTCATTTTTCTAGTTTGTGCGTTGTTGTGATTTGTCTTGTTTTCACCCCTGTAAAGTGTCCTTGGGTGTCATGAAAGGCGCTTATAAATAAAATGTATTATTATTATTATTAACTGACTGAACACCAGTGTTTGATCCAGTGCGTTATGATCATTTTTGTGTTTAGTCTCTACCTTCACGCGCACACATGCGTTGTGAGCTCCGGCACTTTGAACTCATCGTTCTGTTTGCTGGAATTTTCCCTCACGTCAGACATTTCACACTCTCTTCATGTGCACGTGTTAAGCTGAACCAGCTGAGACTCAAAGTTCATGAGATGATGAAGATTCTCCTTTAAAGCTGACGGGAAACATTCACTCAGACCAGCGAGATAACGAGACAGAAGGGAGACAACCTGCAAACAGAGAAGACTCAGAATCACCGTTCATGACACAGCAGCTTATCTCTTAATGAGCGCATTTTCTCGTTTCCATGAGGCAGTCAGAGTGTTGCTGTTGTGTAACTTTGCACAGGATTTTGATAGAAAGATGCTATGTTGCAATAATCGGCATCTCTTTGTCTGTTGCAGCTCCTGCCAAAGACATCGAAGCTGTGTTTCATCCCAATGGTGAGACAAACCAGACTCTCCTTCACACTGATGAGGCCCAAACCCAATGTCCACCCTAAGGCCCAACCCCCCCCCACAGGCTTAAATGACATCATTTAAAAGTCAGAAATTAAAATATTTCTTAAATGGTGCCGGAGCCCAAGTGTAAGTTCATGAGAGCTGGAACTCAGACCAGGATGTGACACTGTGACGTCATTAATGCTTTCAGGCTGTTCACTGAAAGTTTGTACTTTCTTCACGGGTCATTCGAACATCTTTCATACACAGCGAACACATCTGGCTTGTTGGAATTTGTTTTACTTTGGGATTGGGCCTCAATCTCAGAACTTCTCATGAACTAACACCAACCACCAAGAGCTGCTCTCCACAGCTTGTTGCACTGACTAATCAGTGAATGAACGAGGAGCTCGAAAACATCACCGACTGATTCGTGTCAGTGCCACTGACCGCTTCATACTCCTCAAACTGACTGCTTGTCAAACCTGTAAAGCTGTAAGCTGTAGGGTGATGCCACAGCGAGTGCAGTGTGTTTGGGTTTGACAGATGAATTTGCATATTCGCTTAGTGTGGACAGATATTTGTGAAGTGTCAGATCTTGTTGAATGCTGTTTTCGAAGACGACTGCAGGCAGTTAATGTCTCCTGCAGCGGCAGCTCTGCTGGGTCTTGGCTCAGGCCTGCAGAGCTGCCTCCTTTGAAGCTGAAACATTGTTCAAACATGTCAAAGTGCATTTGATAATATTTCTGTTTCTCTGCTCTCTTCACCCATCTCACCCCTCTGTCTCTCCGCCCGGGGGATCTGGCAGCTCTGAAGGTAAGATGCTTTCAGCCTATATTCTGGTTAAGCTATTAAATGATTTACTAACCATGAAAGAGCCTCAAATCCAACAGCAGCTTTATTTTTATTTATATTAATCTATTATTTTAATCATGAAATATTCACACAGTTGGTCTTATTTTCATAAGCTCCACAGTGCTGTGAAGAAGTTTTGTCCCATCCTGTCTGCTCAGTTGTTTTACATATTTGTCAAACATGTTTGTCACGGCTGGCTGCTGAGCAGGTAGGAGGGGGGTCCCCAAAACGCAGACTCCAGGAAGGGTGTAAATCACACACGCTTTATTTACACCAAATCAGATTGATAACATGAACTCTCCCCGGCATACACTTAACGGGGAGAGACGTGACACTAACAAGACTGGAATAACTCACATAGACAGGCATGCAGAACAGCGGGGAACAACCAATGACGCGACAACAGGCATAGAAAACGCAAGACTTAAATACA
>JASGAU010344085.1:0-10461 GCA_030220045.1 Australoheros facetus
TGTGGTTTGAAAGGCCTCTGTGCATCTTTTTCTCATTTACAATTTTGAAGGATACAGCTATAGCTTTTCTGTATCTAGAAAAATATGTAAAAATAAAAAATGATTTTCAATTTATTTGTGGGTTATTGCACTTTTTAGCTAATTTCTGTTGGTACAATGGATTTCTTTCATACATATTTTGAAAATTTGGGATATAAAGATTCTATTGATGTATAGCAAATTGAAAAATTCCAAAAAATGGCACTACAGCATGTAAAAATGTAAAGATATGGCCTGGCGGACCTGTTCTATTGTAGGTCAAAAAGGGTTAATGGAAAGAACCATCAGCCATAACTTGATGGAGTGAGAGAGAAGATGAGCAGTGAGAAACCATAACTGAGTGGGTTTATTGGGCTAATAACTGCAGTTCACATTCTTGTGCTGATTTTTACTCTGTCTATAGGTGGCCATCCTGATTCCATTTAGAAATCGCCATGAACATCTTCCCATCCTTTTCCAGCACCTTATCCCTATGCTGCAGAGACAGCGACTGCAATTTGGCTTCTACATCATGGAGCAGGTACAGTCTTTTTTATGTGAACTATAGTGTAGGATGAAATGTTTTGGCACATTGACAAAGTTGACATTCAACTCAATGTCCCTCTTCTGAGCTTAGTATGGGTTGTGAAAAATGTGAAAGCAGTTTTCTTTTTTGAAAGCTGGCTTTTAAGATTTCCTGTTTGTTTCCTGATGTTTTTGTACATGTTTGGTACCATAATCAAGGCTTGTGTAAGCCGTTGGTGTGCTTCTACAGTACCATCAGGTAGAAGGCAGAAGCTGTTTGACAGCCACAATTTAAAAAGTCTTTTCTGGAACTCCTTCCAAAAAAAATAAATAAAAGTAATATGCAGTCCAGTGTAAACTCCACGGGTAAAACTGGCATATCCCAAGTTTGTCAAAACTATGCTCATTTAAGAACAGTTTTAGCAGAAAGCACTCTCCAACAAATGAAAATCAATGAAAATGACGAGTAGCAATTAACCATTACCACATGGCATTGATATCCGTGTTTCAAATTAGAATTATGTAGTTTGCTTGGGATTATGGCCAGTTCTAGTCTGATATGTCAGGATGGGCATTTTGGCCAAGATGAAAACTGGAGTTTTGTGCAGCTGAATAGTTACTAGCATCTTGTCTTTCTGAGCTGACATTTTTATACATGATCCTGTGAGTAAAAAAAAATCCCTCTTCTTTCAGCTGCTCCCTTTATGGGTCACCACAGTGGATCATCTGCTTCTATCTCACCCTAACCTCACCTGAGGACTTCTTCTACTGTCATAAATCACTCCTGGCATTCGTCTCTACCTGCCCAACCCTGCTTGCATTCTCTTCTTCATTTCTCTTGTGCACTATCTGTTTCATTAAACTCATCTACCTTCACCCCATTTGCTCTTTTCAGCTTCACTGTTACACCTGTCACCCTTTCATTCATACACATGCATTCTGTCTTGCTTCTATTGACTTTCATTCCTTTCTCTCCAGAGCATACCTCCACTTCTCCAGGCTCTCTTCCACCTGCTCCATACTCTCACTACAGATCACAGTGTCGTCTGTGAACATAGTCTACGGCGACTCCTGCCTGACCTCATCTGTGGGCCATCATCATTGCAACCAAGAAGGGACGCAGAGCAAATCCCTGACGTACCCCCACCCCCACCTTGAACCCATCTGTCGCTCCTACCACACACCTCACCACTATCATATTGTCTTTACCCATGTCCTGGGCCATCCTCACATATCACTCCTTATTTCCACATATAGTACCACATTTCCTCTCTTGGTACCCTGTCATATGCTTTCTCTAGATCTTCAAAGACACAGTGCAACTCGCTCTGATCTTGGCTATACTTCTCCATCAGCACTCTCAAAGCAAACATCCCATCTCTAGTGCTCTCCCAGCCCAAACCCAAAACTGCTGCTCACTGATTGTGACCTCTCTCCTTAACCTAGTTTCAATAACTCTTTAACATATCTTCATGTTATGGCTCATCAACTATATCCCTCTGTAGTTACTACAGCTCTGCACATCACCCTTGTTCTTGAAAATTGGTACCAGTACACTTCTCCTCCATTCCTCAGGCATCCTCTCACTCTACAGGATTGTGTTAAACCATTTGGTTAAAAACTCCACTGCCCTCTGCTAGACATCTCCATCATTCCACAGGTATGTCATCTGGACTGAGTGGATTTCCACTCTTCATCCTCTTCACAGCTGACCTCACTTTCTCCTTACTAATTCTCTGCACTTCCTGATTCAATGTCTTTCCTTCATCTGTTCACTTTTCTGTCATTTTTTTCATTCATGAATTCCTCAAATTCCTCCCGTCCTCTCAACACACTCTCTTAAGTTGTTAGTACATTTCCATCTTTATCCTTAATCACCCTAACCTGCACATCCTTTCCAGCTTGATCTTTCTGCCTAGTCAATCAATACAAGTCCTTCTCTATTCCTTAGTGTCCAGCCTTGCATACAACTTATCATAAGCCTTTTCATTTACAACATCTCTCTGCTGTATGCCTAGCCTCCCAGTACTCCTGCATACTTTTTTCATCTCCCTGACTATCCTACTCCTTCTTTGCTAACCTCTTCTTTGAATATTCTCCTGTCCTCATTCCATTCCACCAAGTCTCCTTGTTCTTTCCCCTGTCCAGATGATACACCAAACACCTTCACAACAGCTGTACTTTCCCAGTCAACTGGTGACTCTTCCCTACCACCCAGAATCTGCCTCAACTCGTCCCTGAACTCTACATAACATTCTTTCTTCTTTGGCTTCCACCATTTAATCCTTGGCTCTTCAATCGCTTCCTCTTCTTGATTTCCAAAGTCATCCTACATGTTACCATGTGATGCTGCTGAGCTACATTTTCCACTGACAAAAAATCCACTACCATCTGTCCTTCTGCATTCCATTCCTGAACACCATCCCTACCCAACACCACTTTGTCACCTCTGCTCCGATCGCCAAGCTCTTCCACCCTGGGGACACACGTTACCACTCTATCCAGCTTACTCCAGAATTCATTTTTCTCTTTTATTGACATCCAACTTGTGGCACATGTGCACTGACAACATTCAACATCGCCTTTTTCCAGCTTCAAACTCAGGATCGTGTCTGACACACTTGTTACCTCCACAACACTATTCACCTACTCTTCCTTAAAGATTACAGAGCTACTCCATTTATCGTGTCTACACTGTGGTAGAATTTGAATCCACCTCCAATGCTACTGGCTTTGCTTCCCTTCTACCCGGTCTCCTGCGCACACACACAATGTACAGGTGCTGGTCATAAAATTAGAATATCATAAAAAAAAGTTTTATTTCAGTAATTCCATTCAAAAAGTGAAACTTGTATATTATATTCATTCATTACACACAGACTGATACATTTCAAATTTTTCTTTTCTTTTAATTTTGATGATTATAACTGACAACTGATGAAAACCCCAAATTCACTATCTCAGAAAATTAGAATATTGTTAAAAGGCTCAATATTGAAGACACCTGGTGCCACACTCTAATCCGCTAATTAACTCAAAACACCTGCAAAGGCCTTTAAATGGTTTCTCAGTCTAGTTCTGTAGGCTACACAATCATGGGGAAGACTGCTGACTTGACAGTTGTCCAAAAGACGACCACTGACACCTTGCACAAGGAGGGCAAGACACAAAAGGTCATTGCTAAAGAGGCTGGCTGTTCACAGAGCTTGGTTAAATTAAAAGAAATAACAATTGAAATATATCAGTCTGTGTGGAATGAATGAATGAATATAATATACCATTTTCACTTTTTGAATGGACTTACTGAAATAAATCAACTTTTTCATGATATTCTAATTTTATGACCAGCACCTCTCAGATGAGTCTATCAGCTTATAATCTTTACATGGTACTTTCTATATTTTGACAATTGTCAACAAGTGCCGCTTCTAACAATCGTAGTTTCTTAGTTAAAAGGCTTTTTTTTTCAATTTTTGACCAGTAAATCATTAGGCTGATCTTGAAGACCTTGGTAGATGTAAGCCAAATTTTAATGGATTCTTAACATGACAATACTCTACACTCCTAAAAGTTTAATCAGAATTCATTCAAAACTTTGAGCTGTTGTGTTTAAAGACCAAATGGAGTGCATGCAAGCGCTACCAAAAACATAACCTCCTTGGTGGATTTAATATCAAAAATAACTTTATTTAGTTGTCTGATGTAGTGCCCAGAACTGCAAGTTGTATATAAATGTAGAAACTGTATAAATGACAAAACACTGAAGATTTTCTTAATGCCAAAAAATGTTTTTAGGTTGTCTGAGGTAGTGCTTAGTTTCTGGCAACTTGGCACATAGACTATATTGCCAAAAGTATTCCCTCACCCATCCAGATCATTGAATTTGTGTGTTCCAATCACTCCATGGCCACAGTCTAGCCATGCAGACTGCTTCTACAAACATTTGTAAAAGAATGGGTTGCTCTCAGCTCAGTGAATTCCAGCGTGGTACTGTGATAGGATGCCACCTGTGCAACAAGTCCAATTGTGAAATTTCCTCACTACTAAATAATCCAGTCAACTGTTAGTGGTATTATACCAAAGAGGAAGCAATTGGGAATGACAGCAACTTTGCCACAAAGTGGTTGGCCACGTAAAATGACAGTAGATGGTGAGGTGCATAGTGTGCAGAGGTCACCAGCCTTCTGCAGAGTTTCCATGGCTGAGCAGCTGCATCCAAGTCTTACATCACCAATCACAATGCAAAACGTTGGATGCGATGGTGTAAAGCAACTGCCACTGGACTCTGGACATCTCCATCTGGCAGTCCAATGGACCAGTCTGGGTTTGATGGTTGCCAGGAGAATGGTACTTGTCTGCATTGTGCCAAGTATAAAGTTTGGTGGAGGGGGATTATGATGTGGGGTTGTTTTACAGGAGATGGGCTCAGCTCCTTAGTTCCAGTGAAAGGAACTCTTAATGTTTCAGCATACCAAGACATTCTGGACAATTTTATGCACTCAACTTTGGGTGAACAGTTTCGGGATGGCCCCTTCCTGTTTCAACGTGACTGCACATCAGTGCACAAAGCAAGGTCCATAAAGGCATGGATGAGTAAGTTTGGTGTGGAAGAACTTTGTGGCCTGACCTCAACTCGATAGAACACCTTTGGGATAAATTAGAGCAGAGACTGTGAGCCAGGCCTTCTTGTCCAACATCAGTGTCTGTGCTTATAAAAAAAATGGTCAAAAATTCGTATAAAGACACTTCTAAACCTTGCAGAAAGCCTTCCCAGAAGAGTCGAAGCTGTTTATAGCTGCAAATGGTGGGCTGACAGTACACCCTATGGAATAAGAATGGGATGTCACGCAAGTTCATTTGTGAAGGCAGATAAGCGAATGCTTTTGGCAATATAGTGTAATTTGTTGCTGATCAAATGGAGTTCGTAAGGTGGGCTGTTTCTGGTTGCTTTTTAGACCCAAATATTTGTGTTATCCTGTTAAATTAACACTGTCTGGCGCCTGAGTGGCTTGGTGGTGAGGCCAGCGACCACGTGCACGTGCCGCGTTGCAGTGCGGGCGGCGCGGGTTCGCGTCCCGGCCCATTGCCGGTTTGCCCGTGTGTCTTCCCCTGTGTCTTTCCCCATTTCCTGTCTCTCTCCACTGTTGATAAGGGCCGCTGTGGCCAAAAACGCAAAAAAAAAAAAAAAAAAATTAACACTTTCTGTTAAATCTATAGAAGGCTTGGACTGATAACATTTGCTGCCTAGTTCCCATGTTAATGTCATTGTTGTATTATTATTACCTGTAGCTGCTAGCTGCTACCTTAATGATGACTTAAAAGATGGCAAATGTGGCTATCGGGTAATTGCTAATAGCTGACATATGTGCCAACCAGGCTAACATTCATGCCCTAATTTCCTTTGCGGGAATAAAGTGTCTGTCTCTCTCTCTCTCTCTCTCTCTCTCTCTCTCTCTCTCATATATATATATATTACTGACCTTTCTAAATTTCTCATAAACATCTATAGTTGTGAACATTAACTACTCAGGTGTTAGTGAGGGGGAGTGGGCTGTGTGTGTGTGTCTGCCTGCAGCAATGCTGTGTGAAGTTATCAACTGGAGTAGGAAAATACAGTACTGTCATCAGTATGGTTTCAAATTAGTGTCTAATCTGATTTTAATTGTAGTAAAAATTTAGAGAATCTTTTCTTGTTGTTGCTTTTTGTTTGTTTGCCAACCCAACTATGAAGGGTAGATTTGTAGGAAGTGATTAGAAATTAATTCCCTGCATATTGGAAAATATCAAAGTATTCTAATGCAAGCATGAAAACTTGGATATGAATTGGTTCCACAAATATTTATTACATATTATTTTGCCATAGAACAGTTTAATAAAACAATTTTAAAGCCATAATGCTTAATTGTTTTTGCAATTTGCTAATTGCGTTTTTAAATCTCAGTTACAATTCAGTGTGTGTGTGTGTGTGTGCTTTGTTTCAACAGCATAAGTTTAAAAGACTATATCATTCATTACCACTGATTAAGTATAGTAATTGCACAGCCATACTACTTGTAAATGTAGTATGCATGTAGTTTTCTGTACTGAACGTTTATTGGAATGCATTGAGAAAAATGTATGCCAACTCCTATGACTGCACCATGCTCACCAGAAATTTGTACTTTTCTTTAGAGTGGAAGCCAGCCATTCAACAGAGCCATGTTATTTAATGTGGGATTCATGGAGGCTATGAAGGATTTAGACTGGGACTGCTTGATTTTCCATGATGTTGACCATATCCCCGAGAATGACCGAAACTACTATGGCTGTGGTCAGATGCCACGCCACTTTGCTGCCAAGCTGGACAAATATATGTACATGTGAGTGTGTGGAAAATTTACCAGACTGGTAGGATTCGAATTTCCTTGGAACAGATCTAGCAATAATAAACTGGAGAGTTTCATTCTTTTCTTTTCTTTTTTTTTTCTTTTCTTATTTAACTCATGTTTGTTGTTTCTAGTCTTCCATATAGTGAGTTCTTTGGTGGTGTGAGTGGGCTCACTGTGGATCAGTTCCGGAAGATTAATGGCTTTCCTAATGCATTTTGGGGCTGGGGAGGAGAAGATGATGACTTATGGAACAGGTGAGTCTGGTGGGATTTGGAGATTCAGTTCCCTTTATTTAGTTACTCAATCAGTTGTTTTTGGTTGTTTTTTTTTTTTTTATTTGGCCAGCCACTGAGGAAGGTACTAATTTTACAGCTGACAGTCCAGTGTAAGCTCCACTATCAGTTTAAATCCTTTGAATCTGTCCAATGCAGTGATGCTACAGGTGCGACAAGCTAATTTGTGAAGGGCTGTTGTTACTATGAAAAGCCAGCCACCAGATCAAAGCATATGTACAATGCCAGTCAAAAGTTTGGACACACCTTCTAATTCAGTGGATTTTCATTATTTAAAAATCATGTGCATTGTAGATCAATACTTAAGTCATCCAAACTATGACAAAATGCATATGGAATTATTTAGTAAACAAAAAAAGTGTTAAACAAATGAGAATATGTTTTATATTTAAGATTCTTCAAAGTATGTATCTCTTACTTAGATGACAACTTTTCACTTCTTGGCATTTTCTCAGTCAGATTTTTGAGGTGGTCACGTGGAATGGCTTTAACACCTGTGCCTCATCAAGAGTTAATTTCTTGAATTCCTTGCCCTCTTAATGTGTTTGACACCATCAATTGTGTTGTAAAGATGTACAGTGAATAGCCCTAATTGAGTAATGTCCTAATCCATGTTATGGCAAGAACTACTCAACTAAGTAAAGAAAAATGACAGTCCATCATTACTTTAAGAACTGAAGGTCAGTCCATCCAAAACATTTCAAGAACTTTGAAAGTCCAGTTGAGACTAGCTTTCATTATTACCGCCCCAGGAAAGGAAGACCAAGAGTTACCTCTGTTGCACAGGATAAGATCATCAGTTACCAGCCTAAGAAACCTCAAGTTAACAGCGTCTCAACATCAACTGTTCAGAGAAGACTGCGTGAATCTGGACTTCATGATTGAATTGCTGCAAAGAAGTCACTTCTAATGAAGAACAATAAGAAGAGAATGGCTTGGGCCAAGGAACACAAGGAATGGACATTAGACATTGGTCTAATGTTGTCTAATGATGAGTCCAAATTTGAGATTTTTGGTTCCAAACGCAGTGTCTTATAAGACCGTGAAGTTCCCACTGTGTGATGGTATGGGGCGCTTTGCTGGCGACACGGTTGGCAATTTATTCAAAATCCAAGACACATTTAACCAGCATGACTACCACAGCATTCTGCAGCGACATGCCGTCCCATCTGGTTTGTGCTTAGTAGGATCATCATTTCTTTTTCAACAGGACAATGACCCCAAACAGACATCCAGGCTATGTAAGGGCTATTTTACCAAGAAACAGGGTGATGAGTGTTGCATCACATGACCTGACCTCCACAGTCACCTGATCTAAACCTAATTGAGATGGTTTGGGATGAGTTGGACTGCAGAGTGAAGCCAAAGCAGCCAACAAGTGAACAACAATTCTGGGACCTCCTTCAAGACTGTTGGAAAACCATTTCAGGTAATTACCTCATGAAGCTGTTTGAGAGAATGCCAATAGTGTGCAAAGCTGTAATCAAAGTAAAAGGTGCCTACATTGAAGAATCTAAAACATATCTAGGCTTATTTAACACTTTTAAGTATAATACGTGATTCCTTTTGTGCTTCTTCATAGTGTGGATGACTTCAATATTAATTTACAATGTAGGGGAAAAAAATAAAAACATTGAATGACAACGTGTGTCCAAACGTTTGACTGGTACTGTATAACAGGTTCTCTGCCCCGGCCTAGGGGAAACCTGAGCACAACTCCCAAAACGCTACTCCCATGCTCCCAAGAAGAGGCTAGATCACTTCAGGGTGGGCACAGCCAAAATAACAAACAAAATAGTCTAGAAAAGAAAACTGTAACTTCCCTACCACCAAGAAAAAATCCAAAAGAAAATACAAGCCTCTTACTTGCCTCCCTAGCCAAAACAGAAGAAAGGATTAGTGATGAAAGTGTGAAACCGAAGCTTCGATACGTGCTTCAAACCCTGGGCTTACAACTCCAGAGAAGTACTGCTTCGACGCTTGCTTCAGGATGAAAGAAATCACGTGACATATGACATCCAAAGCAGCAACTGCTTCGTTGTTGGAATGAATCACGTGACTGGTTCAGGTGATTCACTGGTTACGAGTGAAGCAGTGAGAGCGAGACGGTCAGCCAGGTTCGTACTCGCACAGTTTTAGCGTTGTTATGGCCAACAGTTACTGCTGAGTTATGAATTAAAGACAACCTTTGCTGGCTCGTCCTTTCAACGTGATGACAGACGCTGTCGTATCAAGATTAACGCAAAAGCCGTAGTTACACAAGCACACCCAGTTAATGCCATGTTTTCCCAGTACTCTGCTCAATAACACGACACACATTCATCTATCTTTATTTGTAAATGGAACCTGATATCATAATATTTGGTCACGTGTGTGCCTTAAACAATGCAAAAATGCTTCAGATCATTGAGGTGTGTGAGTGTGTGCATGCAGGTGTGTAACTGAAAACATTGCACTTTTCCTGGAGAGGGCGCTATAATTGAAGCTTTGAGTAATGAACCTATTTTCGAAACAACTGGTTCAAGTGGTTCAGTGTTCAGTGCTTCACAAAAGCTTCATTTTCTCATCACTAGAAAGGATACTAAAAGAAAAGGGCTTCCCACCTCTACAGCTACCAGGTGAATTAGGTTTATAAAAAAGGTATCTACAATATCTCCAATATATACAAAGAAAACTAATCTTCCACATACAGACACAAAACACACCGAACTACACACTTCTGAAAAAACACAGCTTTGTCGGGAACAGGAAGACCGCAGAGAGGACCGGGCCAGTCTTGACAGGTCCCAGTTTATAGCCACCACTCCTCAGTCTCCAACCAATGGTCAGCTGCCACCTGGAGCTTACATAACCATAAACACAGAAGAGGAAAAAAATTAATAACAGCACCACCAGATTATGACCTGGGTCATAACAATGATTGTATCACTTTATATTTTTATGCATCTTTATTATTATTTATTAGCTCATTGGCTGAAGGACTGAACTCATAACATTGTAAGGTGTCCATCCACACTCAAAAAAATCACTATTCCTCCAGACAGATTGGTTAGATTTTGGTGGAATTTGCACATAATGATCAGTTGATGGTCTTCATTTAATTTGTGCTTAACTCCTTAACTGGCAGCTCCAAAATCACCAAAAACGCCTGAAAAGCCATACCCAAATTAAATCAGCTGCTGTTCCTGAACTCTTTGGAGTACATGCAAAAGCTTGGTCTCTTTGTGAAGAAGACAAGCTATATTTTTCATTTCTGC